>OZ012664.1:10844182-10864984 GCA_963942545.1 Oxycera nigricornis
AACCTGAATATTTCAAAATAGCAAGGTAACATTTGCGGGCAAAAAAAAATTAGAAGAATGTTTGTTACTAGTGCAATGTGTCAAGTTCATTTGATTACGACACAGTGGAGTTTCGCCTTAGAATAGCAAATGGAACACAGAAAACGTCAACTGAATGTATGTACCTACTGTGTATTATTTGCATTGTGAGCATTCCTAACAATAAATTACTTTCCGTTTTGCAAATTGTACATAAAAATCTATTTTACGATTTACAGAAAAAGCAAGTTTGCCGATCCATGTTTCTAAGACAGAAAAGTTACATCTCGCAACTTTGATCAGTTAATGTTTGGTTATTGTAGGAACTAAATGAAGATCGATTTCATATATATAATTTATCAAAACAATCTTTCTGATGGATCCGCAGGAATAAAAATCTTTTAAAAGAAAATCTAATTAAAATTTTCATAGAAAACATCTCTGGGGTATTGGAAATACTGTATTCAGTAACGCGGAAGTGTTAACGAATATAATTCTACAGATCCAGATTTTACCAGATTAAAAAAAATAAGTTACAGAGAATGGAATTCGCAAAACGTGAATTCACGATTCGTTTTGAACAATGTTGCTCACATTATGTTAAACAAGAATCAGCACCAATTGATGATCCTTGAAATCTGAAAGGTTTTTTGCTGAAACATTACTTTCATGCTAGTACATAGACAACACCACAATTTGATATGGTTCAGCAAAGCTGCATATGTATTAGAATGTACTCAATGCATATCTCAGAGGAAGGGTACATATCAAATTGTACTCTCAACGTCACCGCCATAAAACCATGCCATGATACAACCTGATCACCAGAAGGATTCTAAATTATCAAATAGTTCGACTACGAATTGTAGGTCTTTATTTGATATCCTCGAACGCCAAATATTACTGAAAGAATCAGTTTCGTAACGCTACTAGGTAACCGTTTATCTATAATTTGAATGCAGTTATGCAATAAAGAGCCAATCCACATATTTTTGCCCTTATAAGGAGAAGGCATGCCCTTTACCTCTCAATTCAGGATAAAATTTGGCACATCAGTGGAAGACGTTAAGGATATTTAATTCCTAAAATATTAGGACGTAACCCCCCCCCCCCCTCAATTCCTAAAGAAGTTTTCAGCGTATTTTATCAATTAGTACCTTTTCCTCTCCATCGCAACGAGCACAGTGTAGGGAGCAACGCACCTAACCCGCGGTCATAGGGTCGTGTGTTTGATTTCCGGCCGGTGTATTTTTTTTTTTGAAAAACATTGTGAATATCATTCGTTTTAAGATAAAACAAAGGGCAACCATAAATGCATATTTTTCCAGAAGTCAGCTTGCTGTTCGTTCATTTAGATATGTAAATTATACTAAAAACTCATTATTGAACGGTTGAATAGTTAAAAACTGTTGTAATCGAAGCGAGTTGAGGGTAGGATCACTCCTTGTTTCTAGAAAAAAAACCCTGCATCTTCTTCGTGGCTAATAGCCAATTTGGCAAAAAGCGACGCCCATTATATCTAGCCATAAATGCCGTTCACTAATTGTGGCATTTAGTAGATACTAGGGCCGTTATTGTTTAACTGTTGCATAATTTTAGATTAGTGTGGTCGAAGCAAAATTCTTGCTGGATTATCGGATAGTCTCTTGTTCCTAGAATTAAGCCTTTGTCGCCTTTGTCTTGATTCCAAATTGGGTGAAGTGCAATACGAGAAGTAAATGAAGGTTATAATCGTCGTTTATAGTTAAAAATTCAACGGCTTTGAAGGAACTGGTGCATCTGGGCAAGTCATAAATTAACGACTTTTGAGTAACTGGTCCAATTAAAAGGTACTAAGAAGTTACAACTGACGAAAAGAATAAACATACAAATATATACAAAAGCCAGTCTTTTAATTGAAAATGATCAAGAAATCAATTCGCCAAAAAATTGTACTAGAATACAATCAATAGTTCATCACTAAATATCGACTATTTTTCACAAAATAATCCGGATTGCATGGTACAACGAATTTTAATTATCCAACTACTCAACAATGAGTCTTTATTATAATTTACATATTTAACTGGACGGACAGCAAGCTGACTTCTGGAAAAAATGTATTTGTAGTTGCAAATTGTTGTTTTACCTTAAAATGAATGACATTCACGTTTTCAAAAAAAAATCCTCTCTACACTGGTTGTGCATGAGGAGAAAAGTTACTAATTGATATAAGACGGTAAAAACTTTGGGGGCTTTTTCTCGACATCCGGATCGCGGTCTAACTATCTTTAACGTCTCCTACTGATGTGCCAAATTTCATCCCAAAATGAGAGGACGATGCCGTGCCTTATCTTGTTAGTAATGTTGGAGAGTGGAATGATGACGTTGAGCGGCGGGTTTTCCGTGAGGAATCGATGCACTGTAGTTCTGCGAACTGAAAGGATTAAGAAGGAATGAACCTTTTCGATAGTTCTCGGAACCAAAATTTCGTTAAACTTTGCTGCATCGATGCAAGTTAAATTAAAATTTAGTAAAAATTTATTAAAATGCTAAAAGTTATTATAAATTGTTTAATTTGCAATGATTATATCGAATATAAAAATGTTATCAAATATTGACACGTTTACGTAGTGTATTATAAATACATTGTTAGAAAACAAGAATATTAATATTAATAAAATTGAAACACCCACGAATTTTCCTTTTATTCTACTTTATATTTAAATAACTTCAAACAAATTGTTTCGTCCACTACTTGAGGACTTCATCAGTGATGAATGGGTTCATTTCCTAATTCTACCCTGAGATATTTACACAGACTTTTTCAAAAACTCCGGATGAAAATATATCTCTTAATGCTTTTAAGGGTTGCGGACAGCTTACGGATTAACCTAATTACTATGCTCGCGTTTTAACAATTTCAACAACCAGGTAGAGCCGTTACCTGAATCGGTGTTCAGCAGGTCTTCTCTTCTGCGTTTGAAAATTTCCACACTTTCGGCCATGTCGAGCTTCCTATTGTCCCCGGTCATTCTGACGATGTCCACATCCGCTGTCGTAATTTTATGGTCCTCTTGCACCATGTGCTCTGCTACTCTTGACCTGAAATGATTTGTTCCACCCTTTTTTCTCACGTTCATAGCTTCCTTTATGTGCTCCCCGAAGCGAACTCCTAGAGACCTTTTCGTCTGTCCGATGTAGCTCTTATCGCATTCAGAGCATGATATTTCGCAGATTCCGCTTTTGCCCATCTTATCTAAAGGATCCTTCGTCGAACCTAAGAAGTTTTCCAGTTTAGTTGTTCTGCTCGTGTAAATCAGATCAATGTTGTGCCTCTTCATCACGTTTCTCATTTTCCCCGTTATTTGTGAGTCGTAGTTTACCACTAAACGTTTGTTGGGGGGTTGCTCCGTTACCAGGTTTGATAGATTTTGTCGTGTTTTTTCTCTAGCTCTCTTCTTTATTAGGCTATCGACTTGATTTTTTGATAACCATTCACTTTTGCTAGCTCCAGTATATACTTTGTCTCTTTTTTGAGGCCTTCTTCGTTTAAGGGAAGTGTCAGCATCCTATGTATTAGGCAATTAAAAACTGCCCATTTGTGTTGATGGCAATGGTTGGACGTGTTTGGAATCGATCGTTTGGTGTCTGTTGGCTTGTGGTACACCTCAAATTCCAGCCTGCCTTCCTTCCTGCATACCAACAGGTCGAGGAACGGTAGTTGTCCCCTCGATTCTGTTTCGTAGGTGAAAGTGATGTTTTTATGCATCGCGTTGATGTTACTCAGCACCTTGTCGATACTGTCCTCGCTGATGATTGCAAAAACATCGTCCACGTACCTTACCCAGTAATTTGGTAGCTTCTCCTCCCTGTCTAGCCTGTCTTCGTGGTGTGCCATGAAAATTTCACTCAAAAACAGTGATAAAGGGTTTCCCATCGGAGCGCCTCCTGTCTGCTTAAACCATTCTCCTCTGAATGTAAAAAAGTTCTCCACCATGCAAAGTCTCGCAAGTTTTACATACATTCGTACTTTCTGCTTCCATTCTGGTCCGTCATGTTGTGTCAGTAGCCATTCCTCCAGGATAGTTAAGGCCTGCTTCACGGGTATGCTCGGAAATAGGGCTTTAACGTCGAAGGAGACCATCCTTTCATTTTCTTTCAGTGGTCCCCATGATTGCACTTTCGTAGCGAATTCCTTCGTATTTTCCACTGAGTGTGTGGTGAATCGTTTGTCCATGCTTCGAAACTCTTTTACCAACCACTTGGCGATCCTCTGAGTAGGTGATTTCTCCGCCGACACAATCTCACGCATTTCCTTGCCCTGTTTGTGGATCTTTGGTAATCCCTTCATTCGGGGCAACGATGGGTTGGAAACCCGTAAGAAATTTTTGTGATCCTTTATCAAGATCTCACATTCCTTAAGGGTCTTTTCCACTTTTTTAACCAATTCAGGGAGTGGGTCAGTTCTCAAACTGTGATACGGTCCACTGCTGATTTTTTCCCTCATGCGACTGTCATAATCGGCCTTATCCAGGATCACCACCGCGTTGCCTTTGTCCGCTTTGATGTAAAACACCGGTTTCGCTTTAAGCTCCCTAGCTACTTTCTCCTCTTCATTTCTTGGCCCTACGATAGACTTCCTGATCGCAGTTGCTGTGCTCATTCTTACGTTTTCCATTTGTTCCGTTGTTAATCTGTTGCTATTATATCGACCACTGATTCCCGATTCGATATCTATTATGATGTCCGTGATTTTTGGGTTTGTTTTTAATGAATATTTCAAACCCTTGTTAAGAAGAGTCAGCTGGGGCTGGGTGAACTCTTCAGAAGACTGGTTGATGACTAGATTCTCGATGATCTGTACTGAACACGTTTGGGGACTGTTTGTTTGCTGTTGCTTCAAATATATATTTTCATCCGGAGTTTTTGAAAAAGTCTGTATAAATATCTCAGGGTAGAATTAGGAAATGAACCCATTCATCACTGATGAAGTCCTCAAGTAGTGGACGAAACAATTTGTTTGAAGTTATTTAAATATAAAGTAGAATAAAAGGAAAATTCGTGGGTGTTTCAATTTTATTAATATAAATAAGTTCTACTAATAGCGGTTACACATCTATATTAAGAATATTAAGTTTACATAACAAAGTAAATTTTGTTGCTCTGTGTAATATACCAATATTCTCCAACTAATATTTATTTGTAAATTGTTTTTACTTTTCCGAATTAATTGTAAGAAAAGTTATTGATTACAACAGGAAATTTAATAATAAAGACTATCTTTTCATAATGCAGAACTCAAAATAAATTTGTTTAATTAATAGAGAGACAGTCGCTGTATGTAAGGAACATAACGTTAAAAGGCATCAAGAGACAAAACATATTGAATATATAAATTTCAGGAAAGAAGTGAACAGTTTCTAGTTACTTGCGTTGAGATCGCATGTGAAAGCTTAGCAAACGTCAAATCAAATGATTATATTGCTAGCTTTCACTCGAGCTATCCCAGCTTGAGTGGGTTGTTCCCAATGTACGGTGGCCTGGATATTGAAAAAATATCGCGAGACAGGCACAAAGAAAAGAAAAAGCGGTTCCGGAAGGCCTAGGAAGACCACTTCAGTGGATGACAGTTTTTTAGAGGTCCAAAGCCTACGGAATTGTTTTAAAACATCTTCGGAATTAAGGAGCGATTTAGTCAATGCTACAGGCAAAACAATTTCTTCAAGCACAGTGAGAAGAAGACTCAGAAAAGCCGGTTTGAGGAGTCGACGCTGTGCTAAAAAGCCGTTTCTTAGTATTTCGGCCAAACGAGCTCGCAAGATTTGGGCGCAGGAACATCAAAATTGGAATGAGATGTGGGTCACCTTCTCAGATGAATCCAAATTCAAACTGCATGTCAGCGATGGAAGGATCTGCGTACGTCGAAGACGGAGAGAAAGGCTAAGTGACCAGTGCATGCAGGCACTACCTCCCAAATCGGAATGTATAATGGTCTTGGGCTGTTTTTCTGGAGATGAGCTTGGGGAATTAGCACTTGTGGAAAGAAATATGAACGCAGATGTGTATTTAAATGTTTTGACCCATCACCTAGAACCTAGTGCGCTAAAGCTTTTCGGGGAAATGTGCGACTTCATATTTCAACAGGATAATGCGCCATGCCACAAAGCAAAAAAATGTTTCATTCTAAAGATTATCTTGTCTAGTTTAACCCTCCGTGTGACGAATGTTCCGATGACCTTCGGACCGACGAATGACGCCTGGCTGGATCCTTATACATTTACATGAAGTTGTATGTAAATATATGCCACTTTCAGGCTCATTTGTAGACCAAGCAGGTATATGTTCTTCATTTCTTACCTGGCTTACCGGTTTTGGCATATGCTGAGCTACCTGTGTTAGAAAAATAAATCCAAAACCTATTCCGAATCGAAAAAAAACATGTTTTCGTTTCGATTATTTTTTGTACTTATTTTGAAGTACGAGTACGAGTTGTTTGAACAAAAAAATGGATTTCCATTGAATTTCTTGATTAAATATGGTATGAATCATTTTATTCATTAGGAGAAATGCAACTAAAACATGTGTATTCACATTTTGAATGTTGTTCACATACTGGATTGCTGCACTTCGAACAGAAAAAACGAGTTTTACAAGTTCGATGACATTAGGATTATTCATCCGATTTTTGATGTTTGGTAGAGCCAATGCTTTGGCAAGCGTAGATAAAAAGTTGCGTCTCACATCATTTCTATTGAGACCATCGGTTTCCTTACAAATAATAAAATCAACCAGTCCCATAACATCCAACATGTTGCAAAAGAAAGCAAATGGTTGGTCGTTTTATTGAAAAATGGGTAACCATTTAGCTACAAAGCGAATCCAGGTTTTCATGGAAACCAAAAATAGTTGAAAGCACAGGGCGTTGAAGATTGCTCTTCATATCTTGAGGAAGACATCGTTTGTTGCATCGGATGGTCCAGACGTATGCGAGCCCAAGTTTAGATAGACGCTTGGTTACTTCTAATGTTGTGAAAAAGTTATCAGCCACAAATGTTCGACCACTGTTACTGTACCGGCTTGCGAGTTGTAGCAATACATTTTCGCTCTTCTCCTTCATCTCTGCCTGTGTATAATTTACCCTGCAATGGATACTTTGTCTTTGAATCACAAGCCCACCAGATTTTGATGCCATATTTTGCTGGTTTTGATGGAATCTACTGTGTGAATTTAGTTCTGCCGCGATACATTCATCAACTGTTATATTTTCATGCGGTTCATAGTTTTTTGCTAGGTTTTCATTCAAAAAATGCCATATATCACGAATAGGAGCAGCTTTATCGAATCTTTGGCGAAATTCACGTGAACGACCATCATCAAAACGGATACATCGTGCCAATAAAAGGAAACGCCTATACGACATGGCTGCTCGAAAAATTGGCAGAGCATCTGAACGCCACAAAAGTGATGAATCTTGCATATTATTGTGCGAAACACCAGCAGCGAAAAGTATACCAATAAAAGCATCAAGCTCAGCGCTAGTCAAATCACTCCAAACTCTTGGTTTTGATTCAGGATTTTCATCAACCCATTTTTGAGCTGCATCTCCTCCATATCGATTTGTTTCAGGAATAATTATGTACGAAATATTGGATGAAAAAAATTTCTTGAATACCTCAATTGGAATAGCATTTTGCAGCTTAGGTCCTGGTTTAAGATGCATAATATTGTGCTGACGCATACTTATGGCTACAGTTTCATCTTTTTTCCATTCTGTGCCGTCTTTACCGTAGAAACAGCTATCAACAGTACTATGTTGATGAGCAGCAGGCTGAGTTTTATTCATTGCGTCACCAAACACTTCTTCTGCGTCACTATCCAGGATTTCATTTGGCTCGATTGTTAGCTTGTCCTCAATATCCGATGCATCATCTTCTGGCAAATAATCCACATCTCGCTCTCAGGAGGACTGTTATGCCCTCCAATTGGATTTAGATGCTCTAGATACTTGGTGTCAATGTAATTGTCTCTCGTTGAATATAAGAAAGTGTCGCAAAATGTCTTTCTCGCTGAAACCTAGTACAGTTACTCACACTTATGCTATACAAAATATTCCGCTCTCCACAGTTGTCCAATTTAGTGACCTGGGAATAATTTTTGATCCTAGGCTTAAATTTGATGCTCACATTGAGTCAATTACCTCGCGTGCTTTTCGTGTCGTTGGGTTTGTACTTAGGCATTCGAATACATTTACTGACATCTCATCCTGCATTTGCCTTTACACTAGCCTCGTCCGTCCCATCCTTGAGTATTGTTCACAAGTATGGTCTCCACGTCATCAATACCTAGACTTTATGCTTGAATCTGTGCAGCGTAAATTTACTCGTTTCCTTCTATTTAAATTTCATTTTCCATACAAATCCTATGAAGAGCGATTGTCCCTGCTTAATCTTCCTACCCTGAAATCACGTAGACTCTTCCTAGATGAATGTTTCCTCTTTCGACTTCACCACCGTCTAATATATTCTAGCCTCTGCGACTGCTTAGAATATCGTTCTTCAGAACGTCCTACTAGATGTGAAGATTTATTTGTCATACCGTTTGCTAGAATGGAAACTTTCTTTCATTCTCCGATGTTACGCCTTCCCAGAAACCATAACGTTCTGCAGCTTGGTTCGTTTCCCCACTCACTTTTTACTTTCAAGCATAAGCTTAAACATTGTTTGTTAAATTAGCCATATTTATTACTTTTCATTTTCATCTTGTTATTGGATTAGTCTGTAAGATGAATCTGTAAATAAATCTCTTTCGTCATCATCGATATTGCTTGGATCATCATTTTCGTGCTCATCATTATTTCCATTTACAATGTCACACATCAAAGCTGCTGATAATCGTGTATGAAAATCAGCAGTGATGTTTCTGGCGTAATCGCGTATTGTAAAACAATTCCACTTCATCACTCATTATGACCAAAGGAAACAATCAAAAAAAAAACAAGTAACAAATTGGCGCGTAAAATATATTTCGGTGCACTAGCGTGTTTTGCATTCACCTTTTAGTAGTCAACTGACGCGCGAAATAGCGAAAACACAGTATAGAAAAGAAATAACCAATACATGTGTGTATCTAGTATATACATATTTGTAAATACGATATAAAAGATAGCACTTGAGTGCATTTGTTTCTGTGTGTTATTTTCATGCTATATTATAAATAAATATTAGTATCTTTAAATTATACTAACTAGTATTTTCATGTACAAAACTGAAAAGAAGCAGCGCATTAATAAATTTATACCATAACGCACACATGTTTGGGTGTGAATACATCCGTGCGTGTGTGCTAAGTGAACAAAGTTTGAAAAAACACAATTACAATAAAAATATATATAAGCAAGGTAAAACGAGAAAAATGTATCATATTTTAGATGCTCCCATATAAAATAGATTGGGGTCTAGCCAGGTACCATTCGTCGGTCCGAAGGTGCATTTTTTACAAATCCTTATTTCGTCCGTTTAAAGGACTTTTTCTAATTTTCATAGTCATAGATCGATAGCGAACACAATGTTAGGAAGCTACCTGGAAGCACAATTCTCTATCTAAATTAGACATACATAAAATTAACGTCTAAAAACTAAAAAGGTCTGTCCAGACCAGTTTGTCGGACGAAGGGTTAATGTTAAATTTTTCGGAAAATTTTAAATCACTTCTTTTTTGTTTTACCATTCTTAGATCACAGACTACTTCCGGGAAATGAATATCCCCGCAATGAATTGGCCGCCATATAGCCCAGATCTAAATCCAATCGAAAATCTCTGGGCTATAATTAAATTAAAAGTAAGAAAGGAAAGGCCAAGCACCAAAGAAGCGTTAAAAAATCCGATTAAAGAGACCTGGGAGTCGATATCACGGGAGACATTACAATCAAATAACAAATTATTGCATCTATGCCCAAGAGATGCAGAGAAGTAAAACGGCGGAAAGGGGAGGGGTAACTAAATATTTAAAAAAAAATGTGAACTGTATATAAATTTCAAATAAAATATTTTTAATTTTATTATCATTACGGTTTTTTTTTAAATTTTAATAAAAAATAAAATAACTTATCAAAAAAAATAGTTTTTTGTCTTTTTCCATTTTTTGATTGTTAAACAAAATTGAAATATTTTTGGACAAATATTACTTATAGTTATTGTGTTTTTAAACAGTCACAAAAGTTTAAACATAAATTATTGGTGAGCAAATTTTTTTCCACAGTACTGTATTTACTACTGTTAGATGGTTAAATCGTGGAAAATGACTAAAACGATTTTTTATTTTACGAGAGGAAATGTTTGTTTATCAACGGGAAACAAAAATATGTTCCCGAATTAAGTGACGATGATTGGTCGTTAGTGGATATAACAATAAAAAAATTTAATCAGCCAAATAAGGACTTGCAGGGGCAAGATAATTTAATAATCGATGCTTCTTATTTCATCAAAGCTTTTAATAAGAAATTATTGTTATTTGAGTGCCAACTTAGTAATAATAACACTCTTTTAAAAAAAAATCCAATACGCAAACCTAAAAATTTGTCGAAATATGCTAATGAATATCATTTGGTAGTCGTTTCTAGAAAAATATGATAAAATGTTTGAATTATTTTATTATACAATAAAGTCTTCATTTTGCATCTATATTACATATTTTAAAAAGCATGTCTACCTAAAGTGCAGCCTGCTGTAACGTTACGCGTCATCAAAGTGGCCCATGAAACCATTTGGGGTTGCCAGGCTGCTTTATGTCATTGAATCTAAATTTATCAGTTGATATGGCGCCAGTTCAAATTTTTTGATTCGCGGGATACGAGATATGAAAAGTGAAGGACTGAAAGTTAAGCTCTTAATTTCATAAATATTGGATGTGGCGTTATGTAAAGGGAGATCTACACTGACGACATACGAATAAAAAAACATATCTTGCAAAAGCTAGACTTTCTCCTAGGATCATTAAAACTTTCTGTAATAAAAGATTTTTTGGGCTATTAATCAGAGTCCAGTACAAAGTAAAAAAAAACATTTTTGGAATTCGGGACCGTACAACATTACTAAAACTTTCGTTCTGAATATGAGTACCTGCATGAAGGCACTTCGCAAAATGTTTGGGTGTCCAAGATCACGGTGATCCTGCATATCATCATATCGATTTTTATGCTCTCCTAAAAAGTTATTTGTTAGCTTACAAAAGACTCATTTTGTCAGAAAATACATGAGTTACCGAATTCTTGTTATGCTTAATTAGCGTAAACGTCTTTATTGAATACACTGAGAGAAGGCCCTTTGGGGAGGGAGGGGGATGAAACCTTACAAACAATAAAACAGAAATTTAGGAACTTATACTTAGGATTGTATTCAACTAAATTAAAAATGCCCCCAACAAAACTTTTAAAATGAATTTCCGAATAATAACGTTTCATTTTTAGTCAATTTAATTCATGTGTTGACAAAATGGGTTTCATAGTTTGCAGACTTTCCCATAGAACCAGAAACGTACGTCTCATTTTAAAAACACACAATGATAATTTTCATGACTGGTGTTCGACATTCCAGCTTATATGTCAAACTGTGTCAAAAACGTTCTCGATATCTAGATTCAATGCATCTACATCACATTTTTTTCGAAATTTCGATTCATTAAAAGTCAGACTCACTTAAGATGATGGGTTCTGGAATGTTATTTCCGAATATCGAATTGCGCATATGGTTAGATATTGTTGGCATCATTCAATTTATTTATGAGACTATTAAATTTTCAAACGGCTTTTCAGATATTGTTGAACGATCTGAAAGGTCTGTATTTACTGGAGTTGATTTTATCCTTGCCATATTAGAGAATCAGAACAATATTTGCGATTTTCTAGTTTCCAGTTTCAGCGTTTCATTAAAGCGTTACAAATAAACGTAAAGTAAATCAATTCGTTTCTCGAAAGATTGTTGCGTTCGCGTTTAATCTATTTAAATTAACTGGACATTTTTCATAATTTACATCAATTTGCAAATATTTATTTGCTTATCGTATATTCCAATCCATGCGAAATTTTGTATAATGTCGTAACGATGAAATCTCTTACCCTTTCTCATTTACTTACTTATGGCAGAGTCTCACGTTACCACGGAAAAACATAATTTTGAACCTTATCTCCTGCGTCAATCTCTCTAAAACTCACGCCTTGTTTTTCAAGCGATTTCATTTTGTGATGATAATGATTCCCATTTAAGAAGTGTAGATTTTTGAATAGCATACTGAACGCTTCAAATGCATCTATATGCTGTTTTATTTCTACGTGATTGTTGATATTACAGTACGCCCTCGATAAAAGCAACCGAAGAAAATTCGAGCAGTTGCGTTAATTGAGGTTGTTGCAATAACCGATTCACAAAAAAGTTTTGCCTTGAATTAGAATTAACGTGAAAAATATAGTATGAAAAATAAAAGAATATTGTTCGTCGTAAAAGAAAAGTAATATCATTTAATTCACTTTAAAAAAATATTTGAATATGTAATACAGTTAATACAGTTTTTGGTTAAATTGGTTTAAAAAATTGGGAAATGTTCGTATGCTTTTTCTTGGAGGATACATTAATGTCAACGGCCAGCTCTCTCAGTTTTTGAAGAATCAAGGTATCTTCTAGTGAAACCGAGTTTCTTCAGCCCATTGAAGACAAATGCTAAATGCTTGGATAGCATGTTCTGTTTTGATTTTTGGTCGTGGAGGACTTACACTTGCCCCTGTGCTTTCTTCGCTCTCGATTTCTTCGGCTTCTAGATTGTTGCAAACAGGCACCTGCTCGATATCGTTTTCGGCAATCCAATTGCTTAGTTCCTCAGTGACAAAAGTTTCAGTGGCAAATAAATCTTGAAGCAAATCATTAATGGATGTCATCATTTCGCGGTCACTAATGATTTTATCGCTAATCACTCTCAACGGAAACTCATCCTCCTCATCCCACTCACTATCAGGAGACATCAAAGGCTTCCAGCACTTTTGTATAGCCGAAGACTTAACCTTGTCCCATGCAGCAGCCAGGAAGCATATGGCATGCCTCAAATTAAAAGCCTTTATTTTACTCTGCAATTCTGAACCTCGGCTTCCGACTAAATGTGCCAAAAGTCCTTTTTTGTAGTACAGTTTTGTAAAGTTGATGTCATTTTGGTCCATTGGTTGGAGAATAGCGGTGCAGTTTGCTGGTAAACACATGGTAACAATCTTTCCATCATCACTTATCATCTCCCCGTCCTTTGGATGACACGTCGCGTTGTCCAATAGCAGTAGACCCTTTTTGGCAAATTTTTTGATTCCAGAAACTGTCTTACCTAAACCAAGTAAAAAATATGAAAACAATTTTAAAATTCGACGAAATCAATTCGAAAATAATTTTACCTCTGGCACGAAAGTTGAATGAAACCAATCTTTAAAAAAAATCGTGTGTCATCCAAGCATTTTTATTGGCCTTGTAAACGACGAGCTTATTTTCGAAATGCTTAAATGCTCTAGGATTTACAGCTTTTCTTATAACGAACAATTTAACTTTGTGCGTACCCGACGCATTAGTGCAAGCAAGAAAAGTGATTCTCTTCATGCTTACTTTCCTACCATGAGCAGTAGCTTCTTTAGAATCCACATACGTTCTGTTTGGCAAAAGCTTAAAAAATAGGCCAGACTCGTCCGAATTGGAAATTTGATCTGGTAACAAGTTAAGCTCTTTAATTTTATTTTCGAATTTAATCAAAAATGGTTCCACCGGTTTTGGCTTATTTGACAGCTTTTCTTCGCAAATTTTAAGCATTCGGATTCCATTCCGTTTTTTTGAAATTTGTAAACCAGCCATTGCTGGCATTAAAAGTTCCTGGTTTTTCTTTAATTTCTTTGTGAAGCATGCATGCTTTTGATTTAAGGATTTGTGCGGAAATGGGTACGTTTTGCCTGCGTTGCTTTTTGAACCAATTGTACAAGGCTTTTTCCATCCTTGGATACTCGCAAGTTTTTAAAGTTACGCGCTTTCCCGGTCTAGACTCAGAATTTGATACGAATTTGTTAAGCAAATGTTTTCTCTTTTTTATCCTGCTAATGCTTGACTTGTTGCACTTGTATGTTTCACAAAGTGATTTTACTGATGCACCGTCACTCAACTTGGTTAAAATCTCAGCCTTCTGCTTTATAGACAGTTTGGGAACTTTTTTCACGACAGCCATGATTTCTAAAACAAAGCAATTACCGACCGCGAGAAAATTTGCTGAGCACTGGTAAATTAAAAAGCAAATCATAGAAGAAAAAGGAGTCTAATGTAGTCACACAATTTCATTTTGCCCACATGCTAAAATTCGGGTTAGGTGCAAAAGCGTGCGTAAAACACACGCATACCTTTCGTCTAATTTTAATGCTCACCTTTGTTTTGTTTTTGATTTGCACAACATTATTCACGGACACGATAAAAAAAATAACAAATGGGTTTTTGGAAGAAATACGAAATATTTTTCTCTTCTTTTCTTCTTATTCCTTTATGACGCAAACACAATGCACCTACGATGTATGAGTGTTAAAAATTCTGAGAAAAATAGCTGTAAAATAACTGCCCAGTTACAGTAAAACCGAAAACAAAAAAAAAACAAAAAAAAAACAAAAAAAAACAGATAAGAGCATGGGATGGGAAGTTGCGTTTACTGAATCACATTTTTTTGAAAAGTTGCAATTACTGAGTCACTAATGGTATAAATTTGGATGTTGCTTTAACCGAGGTATTGCGTTTATCGAGGGTTGCTTTTACCGAGGGCGTACTGTATTTGAATTTAATTGAGAAAAATCCAATTTTTTTTTCAAATTATATATTTGTAAATTCTCCAGTCAGACTTGCTGTAGTTTGCACGTCTTTTTTGCAAGTTGTGTCTATATTGAAAGGCACTTGGTCAGTGGTATTGAACTGACGATGCACCAGTATACATAAAAAATTATCGGATACCTCACACACAAAACGAGGAAATACAAAACAAGTCCAAGAATTAGAGGATAACGACATTGTAAAACCTTCAATAAGCCCATACAACTCGCCATTGCTAGTTGTACCAAAAAAAAAGTTCTGACGATACAAAGAAATGGAGACTTGTTGTTGACTTCAGAAAGTTCAACGACTATGATTTTGAAATTGTGTATAAAAAGGGTAATATTAACACAAATGCCGATGCATTATCAAGGATACAAATAGACTCAGAAATACTAAAATCAATGATACCCCTAACCAATGACGAAAGTATTAGCAAGAAACTTATGGCGATAACAAGAAGCATGGCGACAAAACAACAAAATGATAAAACAAGCACAAAAATCGATAACGAAAGCGACAAAAGAAAACGGGAGATTGATCACCTCTAGCTTTCGATTGTACTTCACTATCCGATATAACAGGGGCATTAAAACTAAAATTTAATATGTTGCGCAACGATAAAGAAAGTATAATAATCTCAAAGGAGAATGATTACTTAATGGTCCACTTTAGCGATAAAGCTCACGAGAAATACGTTTCCGCCAGCGACAAGCAAAGTGTGAAATCTCGCAATAACTGTAACGATAATTCAAACACGAAACTAGTTACTGTAGTGAAGAAGTTACTGAATTATTCGCAGAATCATAATATAAACGAGCTAGCTCTATCTATGGAAGATATAATATTTAGGTACGTACCCAAAGAAGAATTTAAGAATGTATTCAATACGTTGCCACAAAAAATGGATACCCAGTTAAAAATAATGATATATAAACCCCCCAAAAGAATTAATGACATCGCCAAACAAAACGAACTTATAAAAGAATTCCACGAATCGCAACACGGAGGACATACCGGAATCCGTAAAACACTTTTAAAATTGAAACAAAGATACTGTTGGAGGGACATGGATAGAATGATAAAACACTACATTAGCCAATGTGACAAATGCAAATATAACAAAATCACAAGGCACACAAAGGAAAGAATGATAAAAACCCATACACCCTCTATTAGTTTTGAAATAGTAAGCGCTGACATCGTAGGCCCATTAAGACTTTCAAACAATTTTCGATATATATTAACTATACAATGCGAATTAACGATATATATCACGGCTATACCCATAGAAAGTAAGGAAGCTAAGACAGTAGCAAAGGCCTTAGTAAACAATTTTATACTACAATACGGTCATTTCAAAATTATAAAAACCGATTTAGGGACAGAATTTACTAATAATCTCCTAAAGAACATTTGCGAACTGTTGCAAATTAAACACATCTTTTCAACTCCTTATCCCCATGAGACGTTAGGTGTAGTAGAAAGAAACCACCGTGTCCTCAATGAATATCTGTTAGCATTCGTTGATGACAATAACTGAGACGAATGGATACCATATTATACATTCTCGTATAATACAATTCCACACGTGGACACTAACTACACACCATACGAACTAGTTTTCGGAAAACTTTCTTATTTGCCAAACGACACTTTAGAAAACACAGATAGAATCTATGATATTGAAAATTACGCGAATGAGTTGAAGCTAAGACTAAAAATATCTGCATCAAAAGCCAGAGAATTAATAGAGAAAACAAAATTAGCTAGGAGCAATAAAACAGCATATAAAAAACCTCTCCGTTTAAACATTGGTGATCTAGTACTGATAACAGTAGAAAACAGAAAGAAAAACCAGAAACCGTATAAAGGCCCATATAAAGTAATAAACACAAACAATGTAAATACACTATTAAAGATAGAAGACAAATGTAAATGGATACATAATAATAGACTAAAATTATATAAAAGATTCACTCAATCATTGTAAAATTATTGTACACTCTATACTTAATACGAAATTATATCTCGTCACCAAAGTCATGTAACAATAAGCATAACTGTAAAACAATATACCACAACCAATCAGTCGTATTTGCTAACAAATACTCTTCTAAAGGAAAGGGGTGTAGTGTATTCCTAGTTCCAAACCTGGAACTAGCCAATACACACCTAATCCTCCACACAAGCTTTTGTGATACCCCACACAAATTTCAGTAAGCTCTCTATTAAGCACATCCTCAAACCTACATTGACTTGTTAATCTAAATTTAACGTGAGAAACTCTTAGTAGAGCATTGAACCCAGAGTAAGCAAAAATACAACTTATGCGACGTTAATTGCGTCAATGCAAAGTAAGCTAAATTGAATGCGACGAACTCTGTGGGAAACTAATTTGAATTGCGTTCGATTGGTTATGGTAAGTAGATTTAAATCTAGAGTAGGAATTTTTATAGAATAAGCAAATTTAATGTGCATAGAAATTTGTGAATAAAAGGAAGGAACGAGGCTGGCACTCGATCAGAATTGTTCCATAGTTAAACAAAGTTGCTAGTTTTAATCGGCAACCTTTGCCTTCATATCGGCAAAACGTTGATAGGAACATTGGAACAAAGTCTGACCTTAGGAAGTTCGTCAGACTACTAATTGCCTTTTTATACGGCAACTACAATATTTAGAAATATCGCTGCCTGTTCTTTTGGACCAAACATGTGGCAATCTTCGGAATGCCGGTAGGTCCCCCTCATCTATATTGTTATCTTTTCTGAGTATAACTTCTTTCTAGTGAGAAGAAGATTATATCTTTAGAAGATTATCGGAGAAGACGCCCATCACTTGGCCTACCACGCGCTCCACGCGCAATAAACATATTACACGACGCCACAACGATAATCTCGTTACACTTTAATCTGTAATCGATTCTTTTTCTTCAGCCTTTTTCCTTTCTTCCTCTAGGTAAGCTTCGTGTAGTGGATGAGCTTCCTGCCCTAACTTTATCAATTTATCGGTTATAAGTACCTGCTCTGGCCTAGAGTCGAAATCCTTCATGCCCTCAATTATTGCGAACCTAGCATTTAAAGTTCATATGCGGTTTATCACGCTCAAGAATATTTCCTGACTTGAAAATCCTCTTTCTACGTCGCCACTACCATGAACCAAAGATAAAAACGCTTTCACTACACATGTGATGTTTGGATATCTGCTGTTACCGAAACTCTTAAGAGAGAAAATTTTGTTCCAAAAAGTACCAATTTTTTCACTGGAATTTGATTCAAAAATGATTTGATTATCTATTTGCAGTATTCTCCATTCCAAAGAAAGTCAATATCAATATTGTCGAGCGGTAAACTTTTGGCTATTTTAGATATTGATGCAAGACTTTCAAAATTTATTACGTCTTGAGGTGCTTAACATTCAAAATGCTCTCAAATCTCAACTTCAACTTTTTTTATAATGTGTTGCACAGACTCTACATAAAAATTCTTGAATTGAAGTAACAGATCTAATTGATCTACATCTTTTAAAGAGTTTAATGATTCTTTCACATCTCCAGAATAAATATCTTTCAAAGCCGGCCTAACATCGCTTTTGATAATCATTTCATCGAATCTCAAATCTGAAGGTTTACTTGGGATATTTTGTGATTTGACTATGTTAGAGACCAAAATGAAAATAGGTTTTTGTATTTGTGTATAAATTATATGGATCAGCGGTTGTTCTTTCTGCATCAATAAAGTAAATTCTTTCGTGAATATTTTGGAGACGAAAATAACAAATTTTAAAGTTGGTTTCAGTTTAGGATCTTTTCAAAAGTGAACTATTTCCTGATAACTCTGATTTTTTAAAGTAATTTTATCTTTGATAGGAATTTCCTTTAAAAAATATTTTTCCAGTCCAGGTAATATCTCATCAAGTCCATCACATGCAGGTCCCAAAGTAAACCATCTAGAAGAAACATGTTGAACAAATTTGTGTCTCGGCAAATAAAGCTCTAACTGAATTATTTCGTAGTTTGCAACTCTAAGATCACTTTTGTGAAAATCTAATAACTTTCAATATGAAATCGTCAAAATCAATATTCAATTTATTCATAACGCATTGTTCACAATATGTATGAAACAACTACCAATATATATTGGAGTTTCATGTTCCGATGAATGTAAATTGCCTTGGAAAAGTTTAAAGACTTTTAAATTCACATTAAGACCATCGCTTGCTAGTGATAGTATACGTTTTTTTTGTAAATTGAACGATTCGATTGCTTTCAGCAAAAAACTATGCAATGTTTTAGCATCGCCCTTATTGATAAAATAAGTTACTAAATGTCGATTTATGACCAACTCGGATTTGCAACCCTTTTTTTGCTTTGCATTGCTTGTTTCATCGTACTGTAAAGAAAAGTAAGTATTAAGTTTTGTCAATTCTTCTAAAAGTAAACTATGAAAATATGGACCAAGAGCATCTGATATCAAATATGATACTTTTGTCGGTGATATAGTTAGTGCATCTGTGACAGGCCCCGGAAACATGGCTTAGAATAATTGCTTTGTATGCTTACAAGAATTTACTGAATAATTTTTCACAATTTCCATACTCCACAATAATTCAGCTTTCAATGCAGCATTCTTTTCATTGTACACTGGACCCAGAACTAATTGTTTTTTATCACCACGTAACACTAACGATGTCATCTTGCTGCGGTGGAGCAGCTGAACCCAATATCAACTGAGTTTTATCAAGTTAATTTTGAGATCATTTTTATCCATTTTTTTCAAAATCGTTTAGCTCAGAGTATTCACTTACCTCCCAGTGTGTAATAAGAAAGATTCACACTTTTTTCACCAAAACATACAACTTGATAAAGAACTTTCTTCTCGAAGAGTACTTCTCTGTTGAGAGGTTCGATGTAAACTAACGAGTGAAGAGTCAAGCTGTCAATCGCTGCTGTGTATGTTCTTGTTCTAACCGTCGCAGCAGCGGCAGAGCAGACGCTCGTGCACAGCTTATTTCGCGGAAAATAAGCAATTATGATGCTCAAAAGAATATATTATCTTCAAAATTATGCCAAAAGGGCTCAAATATCTCCAACTCTCAAATATGAATGTCAGTGCGACTTCCTTGCGCGAATGCTCGGCTTGGACTTTTGCAACCGACTGACTGTGCCCTGGACTATAGTCTATAGATAAACTAGTCGTTAAACTTAGAGAAAAAGTGGACTATCAATTTTCAACGCCGAGTAGCTCCGAGGAACTACCAAAAGCTTCAAGATTTAAGCACGAGCAAATTCTCTGCTCTGCTTTACACTTGTATTTCCTATAGTTTTTCGCTGGGATCTCTCTTAAATTTCTCGTAATGCTCTCTTAAATTTAGTTTTAAAGCTCAGTGTATTTCATTTCCCCATCTAGTTTTCCCACTGTATATTGTATACACTGTGTCCTGGACCTTCGATGCCTAGCCTCGCGGTTAGAAGATCGGCGGCCCACGGCATCGGCGACAGCCGTTATCGCTATTTGGGCTAAGTTGGCTCCTTTGGCGGCTCAACCCGGACAGTGACGCACTCTTCGGTACTCGA
The DNA here is from genome assembly GCA_963942545.1 of Oxycera nigricornis. Lineage (NCBI taxonomy): Eukaryota > Metazoa > Arthropoda > Insecta > Diptera > Stratiomyidae > Oxycera > Oxycera nigricornis. The sequence continues at coordinate 10,864,616 of OZ012664.1, forward strand.
TACCCTTATGTTATGATTTCCCATGGTGTATATATTATATGTGGTCATACTCTGTACACGTGATCTGTACAATATTCACGTGCTACAACATGCGAAAATTAGATCAGAATATAATGTGACGTGCTGTAGCGAACGAGAATATGTGCCCGAGTTAAAGCGTCAGAGTCAACCAATTTTAGGGTAGAAAAGAGAAGAAATTTTCATTATAGGACTAATAAGGGGAAAGAGTTGAGAAAAGGGGAAAATAGAGGAATAGGGGAAAGTCTGTGATCACTGCGGAATATGTTTTTATAATATCCCGAATACATTTGTTTACGAGAAATTCATACATAATCATAACTCGTATTCATATAAAAACAGCCCGCTTCT
>OZ012664.1:11504052-11756963 GCA_963942545.1 Oxycera nigricornis
AATAAATAAAAGAAAATCGAAGATCCCCACATCTCAGAAAAGCAGAAAACGCATTAAAAAAAGTTGACTTTTTGCAGTCAGTTTTGGTTTTGGGGGTTTGCTCCCACGAACCGTTAATCTGGTCTTAGAATGTAGTTTTCATGTGACTATCCCGCCTTCGAGACACAATAGCTCCCACCAGTGTACAGTGATAAAAACAAGCAATTTCGCAAACGACTTGTGATAAAATTGTCTAAAAGTTATTTCTGAACGCATTTCGCGGCAATAGGGAAAACAAAGAATTGGTCAACGTCAACGTCGTTTTTGCCCCGCTATTTGTTTATTATTGACAGCACGTGAAAACAATGTAACCGCAACTTTCTGAAAAATTGAATTTCAAACAAGTTTGCCATATAAAATTTTTTGTGGGAGCCATGGTTTCGGATATATGGGATCGAATCACTTTTATTTTGTTTTCAACCCCGGAAGCTTCAATTTAAGCTTGTATAAAGACATGCTACTCTTTCAATTAAAATTTGCATGCCTACCAAAATGCTCCGTGAGTTTGAGGTTTGGCAGCCGATTATTTGGCCTAAAAACGGCTTTCCACGGGACTTTCTCCCCTTTGGAATGCAAGAACTCCCATCAATGTATTTACATTTAAACAATCAATGCCGCAAACGATTTGCAACAAAATTATCGTAAAAAAGATTCAAAACGTGTTTCGTTAAACGTGAAAATAGAGAAGTTCTCGCACTCGAAAATAATCCCCTATTTTGAGTGTCGGTTTTGGTTTGGAATTTTTTTTTATTGATACCATGTAAAAGTGATGTATCGACGACTTGCTACAAATTTAATTCTACGCAAGTCTGCCATACACAAATTTCTTGTGGGAGCTAAGGTTTCTGAGATAGTTTTTAAGATGGAGACCAGAGGACTGGAGCCGCGACCACAGAACGTGAATTTAAGCTAACTATAGAATTGACGACACATTGCAATAAAAATCTGCCTGCCAGCCCCAAAATACACGGTCTTACTTCCATTTGATTCAATATGTTACATTTGTATCTCAAACAATTATATTATTTGTATTCCCACAAACTGTTTCTCAATGAGTTGCCATCAGTCAGAGTAAGCTTGATAACTATCGTGGATGGTGTACCTCCGAATCAAAGAAACCTTTCCTTTTAGGAACGAAAATTAAGTTTGAAACTTTTGCCAATTGAAAACGAAAGAGTTTAATTGGGTATTCTTGTCATGGGGGTTTGAAACTGTCTTTGAAAATACGAAGATTTGTGCTTATTGTATTAGTGTAAATCATTATTGAAATTGGAACCACTTTGCGAAACGTAAAGCAGCTGGTTCCTTAGATCTTTCGAAAAGTAATTGTTTCCAATTGTCTATTCATCCATTCGAAGAAAATAATTTATTATGCTCACATCCTATATACGATTTTCCTGAATTTCACAGCGCATTTTGCAGCAAATAATCTCAAAGTGATGGTAAAACATTGTGAGTTTATTGACAGCTTATTAACATTTAAAAAATGGCTACCAATCAATATCAATCATTCAAACTAAATGTTGCAAGACATTTCTGACTTATTTCAGTTATAAAAGTTATTTAAATTAGAGCCACCTTTATGCATCTCTCCGAAAAACAACTAAGTTGATCTAAATAAGAAGTTAAGACCATCTTGATTATTTCTGTGGAGTCAGAGAGGTACAAGGGCATGAAAATTTAAAAATCGAGCATCACGGACCAAACTTGTTTTGATTCGCAGTACTCACTGTTCGCCAGAAATTTATCAGAGAAATGGCTAACACGCGTTAATATATTTAAAAAAAATATGTTATGAAGCAATAGGGTTTGCTGTTGGCGCTGATCGATGTGGTTTTTTAGCACAATATTATTTTTGTTTCGTTTGTCAGCAGTTTTTACTTTTGTTGAAACTATTTTAGTAGAAAAATAAGATGATTTCGAAAATTTCACTGGAACAATGCATTTGATTTTCAACTTCCCAGTATATGGGAAGCTCTTGTCATCGCTCTGAAATTCGAAATTGAAAAATTGAACATATATTTACATTTTGAGGTTGTTGAATCGCCAATGCCGTCAAACCAGTTGCCTTCAATTCAGTTGCCATCAAAACCAATTGCCATAAAAAAGGACCAGACGAGTTTCAGACGCCACCGTGGCAACATCGAACCACTTATAAAAATAGCAACCGTAATAAAAGTATACCGTCTGAAAAGATTATCGTTTGTCTTTTCTTCTTAGTTAAATAAACCCAAAAAACCAACATAGTAGCAGAGCGTGATATTTAGGTGTGGCGTGATTGCACTAAAGAGTGTTTATCTAGTGAAACTATAAAGCACGTTATGCAGTTTCGTATTTAGAACACGTGCAATTACATCATTACAAAATTCATCATTTAAAACGGTTGCATAGTGCAGTTCGGTGTATTGGCACATAGTAGCAGAGCGTGATATGAAGGCACGGCGTGATTGCATGATCGAGCAGAAGGTGGCGGATTCTTCAATTATTCCCGCAAACACATTTCGCACGGGTTTTGAAACGTTGGCATTTAGCCGCAAGCGTCTCGTGGGCTCCTGATCCATCTACCGTTCAACGGTTCACTCAATTCTACAGGCTGCGTATATACGCATTACTAATTAACATTGGATTAACTGTAGACTTCAACACGAATTATTAAGGTCAGCGTGTCATATTAATCACTTAGGCAATTGTGTAAATTTCTACGAACTTTCGTATGTTCTGATTTATTACAATTTTGCTCAAAATAATTGAATTCTAATCTCTACACTGCTAAAGCGAATCTTGGTCATAAATAGTCTTGTTAGCTAAACAAATAATTGCGAATACCAAGTTTATACGTAATAAATACGGTTGTGGAGTGAGCTCGAGCTTGAAAAATTTCTCACCTGTAAATTTTCCTCTTGCTTCCTTTATTATAAATTAATACGGCTTAAAAAATGTCTAACGATCCAGTTCCTGAGTATCTGACTAAACAAGCCATGTATTTGAAATATTTAAAGAATTTTACAGTAAATTCTATTGATAAAGTAAAAGCAGCTGATCGCACCAGGCATTACTTTGAAAAGCGATTAGTCATTTTAGAGAAGCACTGGGACCTGTTTATGAATAATAATGATTCGATGTTACTATGAAGATCAGCGATACAAAGATAGAGACTATTTCAAACAGGATCATTATACTACATCGAAATAAAAGAAAAGACTGGGCCATTCACGAAGAAGAGGTGGAAGGTTTCTCAGCTTATAAAAACCTTTTAGGTTTTTTAGAAAATAGAATCAATAGTTTAGCCGATCCCTCTGACGTTGAAAGTGAGTCCCCGGTAATTATCTCACACCCTTTTTTCAAAAAACGCACAGCGTAATAAGCAAGGTAAGAAAGGTACTGCAAAATCAATAAGCTCTCACCATATCCAGCAAATTATGGTTTTCGTGCCCACCGGACATAAAAAAAACAAGCCGCGAGGTGTGACCCTTGAGGTCCACACGGTCAACTTCCCAGTAATATTTACATAAATATTTAAAGTACTAACAAAAAATAATAATTATGAAAATAATACTACTTTAAATAATAATAATGTACCTCTCATAAAAATAATTGAAATGACTTAATATTAATTGTATCATCTACGGGGGCGTCAATTGATTACGTAGGTAAGTGGGACGATTGAATATTTACGCGGATTAATCGGGAGGCTGGGGCAGGTTACAAAGCCTATTGTAAGTTATTTGTTATTTTCATATCGATGAAAGCTTTTTAAAGCATATGATCTAGCAAAGTATTGACTACAAAACATTTTACCATTCAAAGCGTTGATTACCACAAATGCAAATTTGATTAATATATTTTTGATTTTCAAAATTTAAACAGTTTTTATATTAAAATTAAAACACGTTACTGTAAAAATTCCTCAAAATTTGTTCAAACTATGCAAATATTAATAAACTTTGATTGGCTTAACAACAATGTCTTTAGAATAAGAGTAGTCAGGTAAAATCATTCATATGAACACTTTTTACATGGCGACTATGAATGATTTTTTATTTTTTATTTAATTTTTTATACATCATGAAAAAAGATTTTGCTGGTTTGTCTCCAAAAATTGATAAGTATTTATAAATTTTATAAACATTTATTACCGTGTTGTGCAAAGCTGGTTAAAAAAAAAATTATGAAAAAATCGTAATTTTTTCCATTTTTTTTGTTACAGTAAAAAACGGCTTCAACGATTTTTGTGTAAATGCAAAAACATAACAAAAATGTTAATACACGTCGATTGACAACTTAATGATGCAAATATTATATCTGGTTCGTGAGATATAGTGTATGACAGAAATGACCTTGAAATCATGATGACTTTTAATAATTTTTAACTTCCCAGTTCCCTATGGGAAGTTATTGTAATGGGGTCGATTTTGCGAATCCCAAATTTTGACATATCTCCACGTTTTAAGGTCTCTAGAATCCAAATCCATCGTTTTTAGAGAGATGTCTGTGAGTGTGTATGCACGTATGTGCGGATGTGCGTATGTGCGTATGTACGTATGTACGTATGTGCGTTCGGAATAATTTTTCGTCTCGATTATCTCAAGAACCACAAATCGGATTGACGTGTGACCGGTTTTAAACGACGCGCAATTAGGTAACTTAGAACTGAATGACTTTTCAGCAAAATCAGTTAAGTCGTTTTTTATTTAGGATGAAAAAACTGAAAAAACGACCAAAAATTGCTTATTTTTAAACTGTTGATACGCACTATTAATTCGTGCAGATAACAAATATCTTCATAGTAATGTTGTTATTACTGTGCGTTTTAGCAAAATTGTGATCAAACTTGTAAAAAATGTTATTAAAAAAAAGATTAATTTATAAAATTCCAAACTTATATTATCAGATTTGGGTGAATGGAAGTTCAGACGCTAATGCAGTTAATAATTGGATATTGTTATAAATAATTTGATATTGTTAATAACAATCAAATAATATTAGTTATAATTTGATATTGTATATATAAAGTCAATTATAATTATTCAGTAACGGTCAAACATTCTTAATAACGAATGATTATTGTAAATAATAAATAAATACCCTCAATAATAGTTGTGGATTCCGAGGCCGAGATGGAAAACGAGGTTGAGGACGAAGTGGAGGACAAGAAGGATGACGAGGACGAAGAAGACGAGGTTGCCAAGGCTTTGGTAGAGGATGACCAGGTGGTGGAGATGTCTTCCTCTACCAAAGCTTTTATGGTTCGATAAAAAATTGATAAAAATAATAAAAGTAATTATATTAATTTGGAATAATAATGTTTAATTATAGTAATTATTAATAAAAGCAAATTATAGCTTTTTTTTCACCCCACTGGGAAGTTAGTCGCGTGGGCCTCAAGGGTCGCACTTAGACCACATTTTATTTATTTTTAATTTAATTTTTTTGTAATCATGAGAAAATTTTTTGTTGGTTTTTGCACACAAACTGTTTGAAGTACATAAATTTTATAAACATTGATCACTGTGTTTCGCAAATCAGGTTAAAAATTTATTGTTTATGAAAAAAACCTAATTTTTTGCACTTTTTTCCCCTCAAATCAAAAAACGGCTGCAATGATTTTTTTCAAAATTGGATAATTCACACAAATGCTAATACGCGTTGATTGACAGCTTGACAATGCAAATCGTATGTTTGGTTCGCGAGATATAGTGGATGACAGCAATGACCTTCAAAGGGGCAAAGCCACAAACCCCCCCGATCGAAATGTTCTAAAAACTATGAAGCTCTTAAGATTGCAAAGGCGCTTCGATTGATACCTTAACGAAGTCAATACGACTTTGTTTACGTGAGTTATGCTCGTAGAGAAAACTGTCCACGAACGCACATACGTACGTACGGACGTACGTACGTACATACACACATACATACTTCTTTCTAAAAACACTTAAAATATACTCTATAGACCTCAAAACGTAAAGAAATGTTGAAAATTTCAATTTTGATTTTCGAGGCGATTACAAGAACTTTCCATATACTGGGAAGTTAATAATAATAAGTGAACACAACTGAAACGAACCGAATGAAACACTTGACTCTTTGCGGAATAAAAAATATTTATGTTACTGTAGCGACGGACAATCGTTTACAAGTGACCGATGAGCGTCAACTGGGGGCGAGGAGCTCTCAGGTTTCCCTCTTTATGGAATATTTTGTCTTGCTGCGTCAGCGTCTGGCTTTTTAGATTTTTCTATGAAAGATTGCAATATTTTGTGTATGGAATCATTTTTCCGAAGCTCTTGAGTCTCTGCATCTAACCGTGGATAGAAGCAGGATCGTGTTTAATTTTATGTGAACTATTTGCTGACGCATACGTAACTCCTCCCCCTTTGACTTCGAAATCTCCTGGATTCGGTTTTCTACACTAATTTTAAATTTTCTGTGCTTTTGAAAAAAAAAATCACTAATCCAAGTATTACAATAGTTATTATTAAAATTACACTCATATTTATTCCAAATGTAACATTCTTATGAAACTGCAATTCTTCTTATTTTTTGGTATTTTGTATATTATTAACAATGATATCGTCAAAGGTGAGTTTATCGGTAAAATTTACAATTTCCGAACGAGGGTAATAAAATCTATTTTCCTGTTTTTCTTTGACATTTGAAAAATAGTGATCCAACATTATTAAGGTACAATTATTAAAATGAATCAAGTAATTACCTGTTACTATTAGTTTTCTATCATCAGATGTTTGATTAATGGATAGCATTTCGCATTTTTAATTATAGTCGTTTCTTCATCAATTTTCAAAATCTCTGTATTAACATTTTTAATCAGTTTACAATTTTGATGGTATATACAATGTCTACTTATACTTAGTTCATTTAAATGTTTATGATCTTCATAAGTATATACAGTATTATTTATGGAAAAACAATTTCTTTCGGATGATCTATTTCTTTATTTTGGTCGTTCGTTATAGGCAAAATTATTTTTCGTTGCACTGTTACAAATTCCTTGGGTATTTTTATCGCAAAAATTAAAGTATTATTATTTGTTTCTGTTAATCCTACTTTAATATACGGAAGTATTTTAACATTGATATTAAAGATTCTTATCTCTTCGTCAGTTAGGATGTTGGGATGCAACATGCCATATCTAGCAGATGCAATATTATCTCGAATGCTCTCAATTTGGCTTTTAAGAATTTGAATTTTGAAAATTTGATCATAATATACATTGTTTGCGTAAGTATTGTCAGCTATTTTATTGATTTTGTTCGTAATAATTTGTCTGTCACTGGTTGAAATCTCTCCAAGTTGACGTAGAGTGTCGCTGAAATTTTTGTTTATATCGACTTGTAGATTAATTGAATCTATTGAATTATGGATATTCAGGTGATCATCAATATCTTGCCTATCCTGATCGTTCATGGTACCGGAAAGCCATTTATGTGCTGTACCCACTAAATTAATTATACCTCATTTATACTTCATTTTCTGTGATATGAGAGTCTTAACTTTATTTGTTAGATGTTCAAGTTCTACCATTATAAGATCCTTGCGTTGTTTATCTAAACTTTCAGCATTATTTTTGAATTCAGAAATTACGTCAAAAATTTCTTTGGGGCTTATGAGATGAATTATGATGTTTGTTTTTGTAGCTATTTCGACTTTACTCAGTTGAATTTGTGTAAATTCTGATTGTTCTGCTATTTTATGGATGTTTAACTGTCCGTTTACTGAAGCCAGTGTTAAAAATACAGTCAACAGAATGAAGATTAGCTGGAATTGTAAGTTATATATGTACTGGTTTAGCAGTTAAAAAACTACATGGTGTTATTATTATGAAAATAGTGTTCCTTGAATTATTTCTAAGATCATTTTCTTTCGAATATAAGGGATATTTTCTTGAGTAAAACAGATTTGACGATTTCTTGAAATATTTTCTGCAATGCTGCAACAGAATACACCGCAATCGTTTCCATTTTCTTGTTGTGGTGTACTTTAAACTTCTTCTTTAATAAATTTCGACACGTCGAAGGTTACTTCTCGTTTTTCTAAAGATTCTTTCTGCAAATATTCTTCCAGAGTTTTTAAAATTTGTGAATTTTCCATACCTAACGAATCGTAGTACCTAATTGTCTTATTTTCTAAATCAATGATAGCCAATGCCCAGTGATTTTGATTTACATGGACTGGTATCAATATCATATCAAATTCAAAAATATTTACATTTCGAGTCCATCTTTTCACGGCATTGTATCCTGCGTTTAACAATCGTGAAGCAAAGAACGTATTCATGGCAAACACTTTGGGTTTACCTTGAGCACTTTGTTGTTTGCTGCGCTCGACGATTAGTTTCGTGTAGAATTCTATCACCTTATCATTAAGCCATTTGTTATTTTCTAAAGTTTTAATATCTCGTCTTTTGATATCTATTCGGAATTTGCATGTTAATATTTCATCGTCTGGGCCCTCATTAATTGCATTATTAATAACAGAAATTTGTTCTTCAGTGAAGTCTGAAAATTCTATTTGTTCATTGCTTATATCTACGTTAGGATCATTTATAGCCAGACCATATTTAAGGGGTCTTTTGATATTGTTAGGGTGAATATTCTGAAGCTTTCTTTTAATGAATCTAGGTTGGTGCTTCAGTCTCACTGCTTTGTAATTCTTTATATAGCCTGTTGTTCTGTTTTCTTTGTACTCCTCTCGATTTTTGTTAGCTTTTTCTAGCCATTTCTCTTTTGCATTATGAAGATTCGTCCTAATGTTATTAAAATCTACTTTACGTGACTGTACATCGTTCGGTGTGCATTTTATTGTGGAGTGGTATCGCTCGTTGTAATTTCTTACAGCTTGTTGTATTATCCTTTTCGTGGAAATCTTCTTCTTTTGATATGTAAGAACTCTAAATTTGCTCAAGATAGTTTCGTGGAATCTTTCTACGTCTGCAATGCCAGTGCTGTTATGAGGCTTGGTTAAATGCAATTCAATATTCTCTGTTTGCACGAAATCTTTCATTAAGATACTACTAAACTCATTTCCGGCAATGATCTTTTTTTGTTTTCCTACTCGTGCAAGACGCTCTTCCAGTATTTCTATTAAGGTAACGTGATTTCTATCTGTTAAGTAATATGCTGCTCCGAATTTAGAAAATTTGTCGATCACAGTAAGGAACGTATACTTTATTATAGTAGATAGATCTATTAGAACTATGTAGTTCACATCCGTAGCTGTTTCTGAAAATTGAAATTTTGTTTTGATGGGTCTGCGATCACATTTTACGGCTTGACAAACGTCGCACTGATTGATTACAATTTGGATGAGTTCTAATAGTTTAGGATAATAGATTTTATTCTTAATTTTGTTAGACGTCTCTTGAACTCTTACATACAAACTTTCGTGGACATGGTAATGATCAATTTGCTTGAAAGCTTCCGTCTCGGTTTTTATGTCTTGAGCTCTAAGCGAACATTTTATAAGCTTAATCTGTGGGTCGTTTGAGAACATTTCGCGAAGTTTTTCTTGTACAATATTATACAGGTGATCTTATAGCTCTGAATAGATACCAGTGATGCCTTGTTTTATGTACCTTCTTAGGATTTCACTGAGATTCTCAAAATCGTACTCTGCGATATGAATGATTCGCTTTTTATGCACAATTTCCAATTCAAAAGTTTTGTTATTAGTCAGGATGATCTGTGTCCTGTATTTGTTGACGATTTCTTCCTTAATCGGAATATGATCGAGGAGTTGTTCCTCAGCGGAATGGATAGTTGCCATTGTGGTGTTGTCATTCCCTTCCTCTATATTTTCTAGGATTCCAAAATCAGAAAACGTGTTAGTTTTACCAGATGGTGCTGATGAGCCAGCTTTTTCTTCAGCATGTTGGATGCGACTTAAAAAGTCTGCTACTCGGTTTTCCTTTCCCTTAATGTATTCTATTTCAAACTGGTGCTCACCCAGTTTAAGTAGCCACCTCTGATGTCTGGGCGAAAGATCTTTGCCTCTATATTTTGCATGTAGATATTTTATAGGTTGGTGGTCTGTAAAAATCCTAAATTTATTTCCATACAAATTTGGCCTGAAATAGCCTACAGACCATATGATGGCTAAGAATTCCTTGTCAGTAGCGGAATGATTCCGCTCGTGACAATTCAAGGTTCTCGACGCGAAGCAAATGAGGTGACATTGCGCGAGAACGGCGCCAATTGCATAATTTGAAGCGTCGGTAGTAAGTTGAAAACATTTGCTAAAATTCGGAAACCGCAGAATGGGATGTCTACTAATTAGATTCTTAAGTTTTTCGAAAGCCTCAACGAAATTAGGATCTTTGGTGTTAACCTTGTTGTTTTTCTGTAAATACTTGGTCATAGGTTGGGCCACTTTGTCATAGTCACGAATAAATTTTCGATAGTAACCTGTAAGTCTCAGGAAATTTTTTAATTTCCTTTCCGTTTCTTGGTAACTTCAATTGCTCAATGGTTTTAATTTTATCTGGATTTGGCTTCAGTCCTTCTGAAGTTATTATATGCCCTAAAAAGCTGGTTTCTCTCTGCATAAAATTACACTTGTCAATTTGGATTTTTAAACGATTATCTTTTAAAACTTTAAATATTTCTGTAATAGCATTTATATGCTCCTGTAAAGACGTGCTAAAAATTGACACATCATCCAGATAAACGACACAGGTTTTGTTTATGAATTTTCTTAAAACTTCATTCATGAGCCTTTGGAATGTCCTTGGTGCGTTTTTAAGACCGAACGGCATTCTAATGAACTCATAAAGACCATGCGGAGTCACAAATGCGGTTTTGTGCCTGTCTTCTTCTTTTACCAGGATTTGGTGGTAACCGTTAGCCAGGTCTATTGTTGAGAAATATTGAGCCCTCCCGAGTTTATCTAACAAAGACTCTATATTTGGCAGGGGAAATTTATCGTCAACCGCAATCTCATTCAGTTTACGGTAATCGATAACGATACGAAATTTCTTATTTCCGGAGTTGTCACTTTTCTTCGGAACTACTAATAACGGGCTAGCGTATTTTGAGCAACTTTTTCTAATAATGCCTTGGGCTTCCATATCGGTTATCTGCCATCGGACCTCCTCTTCATGCTTATGCCTACATAGTTTAGCATTTATTTGGGCATTTGTTGTTGTTTTTATTTCATGTTCAATGACCCCAGCCAGCCGCTGGTTAGCTTATCGCCTTCCTTATAGAAAATCTCGTCAAAATTTTTAATTAATTTTGACAGTTGTTGATATTCTTCACCGTTGAGGTGGTTGAGTTTCCACCGTTGCAGATAATCTTTGTTGACTCCTTCTAAACTACAATTTTCATCAAATGCATAGGGACTATTTGCGAATTTTATGATTTAACTATTAAGGGTAATCGTTTTATTTTCAACATCTATTAATGTATCGAGGGTATTGAGCAAATCAATCCAAATTATGAATCGATATTTTCTGTGGCTTAGTGATTTAACCTTCCATCTTATTCTCGCAACTGAAGGTAGCTTAAACTCCTTCGGGGCGTTGTATGCACTTCATATTTAATAACATCTCTACTTGTGATAATACTGAAACCTAAAGGGTTTATTCGAATTTTCTGAAAACAATCAAGAGTGTCATCAACTATTGAGAAGGATGACCCAGTGTCAATAAGAGCAATATATTGACTTTCATCGATAGTAATTTGAATTAAGGGTAGTGAATCCGAGGCTAATTTTGAAAAAATGCCATGCCACTCACCCGTATGGTTTATTTCCTGATTACTTTCAAAAGTTCTACCTGAAACAATATTATTTTGGTACTTTCGCGAATTAAGATTTCGAGAGTAATTATGAGATGAATTTCTAAATTGATTTGAAGAATGGTTTCTTCGGATATTGTCAACTTCCATTGGCTCTATTTGACGTTGGCCTGAATTTCAATATCTATTTTGCCGATATAGACCAGAATTTCTGTTATAAAAATTGTGTGGGTGTGGATTAGAGTTTTGCCTAGCAAATTGTTCTGGATTTTTATTACGCCAGTTTGGTCTTGGACTAAAACCAATATCATTCGATCGGTATTGCCCTGCATTCATGTTGGAGAGATTTACGTGCTCACGATTCTGTGGATGTCTGTTATTGTTCGTCTGTCGTCTTATTTGTCCATTACCATAGTTAAAGTTTTATTGCGATCACTTCCCAACATTCTCACTGCACTTTCACTTTTAACTTTTTTATATTCGGGCCTTCTGCACGAATCTTCGAATCTTCTTTGGGTCATGATTTGGATGATTTGATCTAAATCGTGTAATTCTAATATTTTGTCTAGAAGAATACCCTGCGTAATCTCTTTGACTGTATTTACTATGATTGAGTTTACATTACTTAAATCTACGTGCAGGTCATTTTTATAAAAAACAGCTAATTCATCTTCCTTACTTTTAATATTTTGTAATTCAATTGCCAAATGACTTACATTATTTACACGAAGTTCGTTGATCCCCCTGTAGATCTGGAATGGGTCGATATCCGGCTTGTACCTCATCTTCAATGTGGTTTTGATGGATTTCCAGTTTTCCGGTTCCTGAATATTTATGACGGCGTCCTTTGCAGGTTCTTGAATTTTCTCGAAAAATATGTTTTTTGTCGCCACCTTTTTAAGTTAGGGTCCACTATTCCATTTAAATAAAATTCGGTGCTCCGTATAAATGCGTTAATAGATACGTCGCCTCTGCCCGTAAATGCGCTCATGTGCCGGATTTCTATCAGCACACTGTAGGCTGGATTTTCACCTGAGTTGGCACTCGCTGATTGCTCATTTTGGCCCTGTTGGGTTTTTTGGCAACAAGTTGCTGCCAGACCGTCGCTAACTGTATATATTCTGCCTCCCTCTCACGTACTTGCTGCTTCAGCTCGTTAATTAGTTCTTCCATGGCTTCTAGAAATAAATCTCCATTTTGGTTAAAAAACATATCTCTCTTTTCCTCCAGGGTCCTCTGGAATCTTCGCTATTATCGGCCACGTTTTTTTTCACTTCGTTAATAATAATAAGTGAACACAACTGAAACGAACCGAATGAAATACTTGACTCTTTGCGGAATAAAACATTTATTTTACTGTAGCGACGGACAATCGTTTGCAAGTGACCGGTGAGCGTCAACTGGGGGCGAGGAGTTCTCAGGTTTCCCTCTTTATGGAATATTTTGTCTTGCTACGTCAGCGTCTGGCTTTTTAAATTTTTCTATGAAAGATTGCAATATTTTGTGTATGGAATCATTTTTCCGAAACTCTTGGGTCTCTGCATCTACCCGTGGGATAGAAGCAGGCGCGTGTTTAATTTTATGTGAACTATTAGCTGACGCATACGTAACTAGCATGTGGGCAAATTTAAAGGTAAAAAAGGCTACCAAAGTGCCTGTTCTGTTCAGGCGAACATACTATTTACAGGTGCGTGGCCTTCATTAAACTTAGTGCCGCTGAGAGGTTAAAATACGTCAAGTTGAAAGGTCGCTGTACCAATTGGTGGTGGCTGTGGAGCAAAACACAATTCCCTCCTTCACGAAGATCGGAGTATGCTACGCATTCACACTGCGCAGCAACAGTTTGACATTTCAGCCTCAGCAGATCCCGACAAGGAAACCATCTCAGAAGAATCGTCAGGTTCTTATTGCACCTTTTCAAAGAAAGCTATTCTGTTAGCTACTGCCCGAGTTATACTGCACAACGAAGCGGGGACTAGTATCGTCGTTAATGCTCTTGTTGATCCAGGCTCAATGAGGTCTTTCAATTCGAAACGAGTCGTTTCAGCATTGCAGTTGAAAGTCAGACCCATCAACTTGAATATCAAAGGGATAGGGGATACATTCGCTACGAGTCCCAAAGCGTTTTGTCACGCTACATTAAGCTCTTGTGTAAATTCAGGGTTCGAATTCGATTTTGACGCTCTTATACTCGATCGCTTGACTTCACAGCTCCCCCCAAGAGAAATTCAACCCACACACTGGCCTCATCTGCATAATTTAATATTAGCTGATCCAGATTTTACGAGACCCAAAAATATAGATTGTCTTCTTGGAGCAGAGGCTTACGCACGCATAGCTCTCAAAGGCATCAAACATGGTCCACCCAGTGCACCCTTAGGACAAAATACGCAATTGGGTTGCATACTAGTCGGCTTGACACTACCTGAGTCATCCGATTATACTGAGAGTTGTTTTGTGAATAGTTATTTTGCTCACAGTGAAAACAACCTTTCAAATGCCTTGGCGAAGCAATGGGAGATTGAAAAAATTCCACCGACAACTTACTTGTCGGAGAAGGAAGCAGCCTGCGAAAAACACTTCAGCGAAACACACTTCAAAGTGAACGGACGTTATGGGGCTCGTTTACCTTTTAAAACTACTCCGTTTTTCCCAGGTTCCAGAGAAATAGCTCTAAGCTCTTGGTCCAGGTTAGCCAAGCGCTTCGTTCGAAATTTAATTTTAATTTAATCCGTTCGCAACAATCAGATAAAAAGCGCATCCTGTCGCGATTTTCAAAAGTCATATTAAAATTTATCCCGGAACTACGAATGGTCGCATCAATCGTTTCGAAAATACAATTTGGTGTCAATGTTAAAAAAAACGCCCATCAATGCGATTTCTTCAAAGCTGTTACAAATACATCTTCCAACTACTGTCGGATATACTACAAATAAATATTTGTTCTCATCTATAGAGTGAAAACTTTCTATGTAAATATTTAAACCTTTAACATTACAATTTTTCATGTGTTTGTCGCAAAAATACGTTAATTTCACAAACAGAATCCAAAGCAGTTTCTCTTAAAATTAAAGAATTACATATAAAAATTTACTTTCTTACAATTGCTTAAGTTCTCTAATGAAGTGTATTTTTCTTTATCTTCTTGAATGATAAAGAACTTATTCGTGAGGTCGATCAAAGGCAACCAATTTTGGACAACTTTTAGAACAGAAATCATTGTAAAAACATCAAATGTTTCTTTCCTGATAAGATTTGTGCATGAGAGAATGACAAGTAACCTATTTTTAGTAAAAGCTTTAATATCCATGGAATCGATTATAGCGACATAATTTTCGATACGCGGTTTAAATACCAAATTTTCTTCTTCTTGCGATTTAATAAGTGTTTGTAACACATCCTCAGGCTCAATTAAACAGGGATGTACTGTTTAAAATAAATTCCCGCGTTGCCATTTTACTCATCAAGCCGGAAGTTCCGGACATTGATGACTGCGAACGAGTTCCTGAAACATAAAGCTTAACATTAGCTTAAGTTTGGTTTTTATTTTTAACTATAACATGGTCATTGGTTACGTCGAAAACTCGAAAAGGACCTTTATAGAAAGGTGCTTTCTTATCTAACCTCAAGGAGTTTTTAATCAGAATTATGTCCCCTTTGTTAAATTTTGGAACTTTTCCGATATGCTCGTCGTAACGTTGTTTAGAAGATTTTTTCTTTTGTAGTTCCCTTTCCTTTGCTATTCTATTGATTTCAATTAAACGGGCTCTCAGATCATCAATATATTCAAAATAAGTTTTTGATTTGAATTTATCAACACCATTTAAATTTCTTGGTATTGTTCCAAAGAGCATTTCGTGTGGAGTAAATCCGGTAGTATTATGAACAGCATGGTTATAGCTCATAGCAGCAAACATCATTCGTTTGTCCTAACATTGCATTGCTGTGATGCAATCGTCTTTTGTTGACCTTCAAAATTTCCACAATCTGTTATGCGCTCTTTCTATTCTTCCATTTGATTGAGGATATGCTACTGTAGTCGTAACTAGTTCAATTTTTAACATTTTAAAGAAAGCATTCATCAATTTATTACAAAATTCAGTGCCATTATCTGTGAGGATAATTTTCGGTGCACCAAAGGAAGTTATCCAATTGGACATTATGACTGTAGCCACAACTTCGGCTGATTTATCGACAATTGGAATAAATCGGATGTATCTAGTGACTTCATCTTGAATAGATAAGCCTATCTATTTTTATCTATTGTTGTGTCGAATGGTCCAACCAAATCTAAGGAAATTTTCTCCATCGACTTTTCACAAGACGTAGTGATAGTCATGGGATTCCTATGAGGTTTCCTATTTACTTTGCTGCTCTGGCAAGCAAGGCACTCATTGACAAACTTCTCGACATCCTTTTTAATAGTATGCCACATGTAACGACTTCTAATTTTAGCAAACATTGCTTTTTGTTCCAAATGTCCACCCATCAGACCATTGTCATATTCACGAAGTATTTCTTTTTTTCGCTCGGAGTCTTCGACATACTTGATTTCCCTGTTTGGAATAATATGTTCGTCATAGTTATGTAAAATTCCTTCTGATGAGATCTGCTCGGAGTCTTCGACATACTTGATTTCCCTGTTTGGAATAATATGTTCGTCATAGTTATGTAAAATTCCTTCTGACGAGATCTGCTCGTTAGAAGAGATAATGTCGGTTATTACAGGATTAGGTAAATGGGCTGTATTTTCTGTGTACCCAGTGTGTTTTTCATTAGAATTTGCTGGTAGGATACCATCATATTCTTATTCTCTATGTTCATATTCCCCATAGAGATCATTCAACGAATCGTCATTAGGATTTTTGTTCCGATAACCCTAACATTTCTAGATAACTCGTCAGCTACGGTATTATCTTTCTCTTTTACATAATCAGTATCATATTCGAAATCATCGAGTTTGAGTTTCCATCTTATAAATCGGCTACCAGGATCTTTAACCTTGAATAGCCACAAAAGAGGTCTATAATCTATTCTCACTAGAAATCGTGTACCATAAACGTAAGGACGAAATTGTTTAACGGCCCAAACAATGGCTAAACATTCTTTTTCCGTGATGCTGTAATTTCTTTCAGCTTTGCTCAATGTACGACTAGCGTATTGAATTGGTAAATCCTTCTTACCGGTTGAGTCTTCTTGACTCAAGACTGCTCCGATTCCATGATTGGAAGCGTCAGTTGTAATAATAAATCTTTTAGAAAAATCTGGGTATTGGGGTATGGGCTTTTCGGTAAGCATCCTTTTCAAGGTTTGAAAACTAGCTTCCTGTTCATCTCCCCAATATAAAACAACATCCTTTCGTAAAAGTTTATTCAACGGTTCTGCTATCAAGCCGTAATTTTTGATAAACCTCTGATAATAACCGGTCATGCTTAGGTATGATTTGATACACTTTTGATCAATTGGTCTAACCATCTTCTCGATACTAGAAGTTTTTACCGGGTCAGGACGGACACCATCTCCAGTTATAATATGTCCCAAATAGCAAACTTCTTTCCTTAAAAACTCACATTTGTCACTTCATTCCTTGTAATCCGGTAAGTACGGTATTCATGAGCCTCTGAAAACACGCAGGAGCATTTTTCAATCCAAAGGGCATTCGTGTATACTCGAAATGTCCATAAGGAGTACTAAATGCTGTCTTACACATGTCTTCATACTCGAGAGGTATTTGATGGAAACCTGATGCAAGGTTCAAAGTAGAAAAGTATTTGACCCTGCCTAACTGGTCTAAAATTTCAGTAATATTTGGAAAAGGGTAGCTATCAGAAATAGTTACGTCATTCAATTTCCTTAAATCGATAACAACTCGCCATTTCTTAGCACCGCTTTGATCAGCTTTTTCGGGACAATCCACAAGGGACTGTTCTATGGTGATTCGCTGTCTCTATGTATTTCATCATCCTTTAACTTATTTAATTGGTTCCGAACCTCTTCTTCGTAAACCTTCGGATATCCATATTGTTGGAGTTTTTCTACATGTTTGTGTTTCCATTCAAAGACTTTCTCTAACGATGACTATGAGAAATATGGTACGCACATGTTCTAAGGGACAGTGATTAACTTTCTCTTTGCTATTAATAGAACAGTTCTTAGACAGTGTTTTTCCGGGCATATTGTTTTAGTTTATATCGAGCCATCGTACATTACGTTTCAAAAGTCATTCATATTCTACATATTTATACACGCATTTGTCTGCTGTGATTTATTTATACTTCAAATAAAAGTTCCTTTTTAATACACGCGAGTATTGAATATTTGAACCATAATTCCAACACATATCCCTTAGAATAAATTGGTACTGTCCCAGCTTGGACATTTATTTTGTGTTTTATAAAATCCGTTGCAGTCAGTTTTTCACCTTTCAAACAAAATAAACTGCTGTATTTTGAAATAATACTATCAAGTTCAGGCTTTTCAAAATCACTCATATGAGATGTTCGAATACTGTTGACAACGTCAAGGTCTCTATTACCGCAAGATTCACCTAACTGGTAATTTTCTAGTCTTTCAGCTCTTAAAGCTACCCTGAAAATACATTTTCGTTCATCACGTGTGTTAACAATAGGAACCAAAGCTTTCCCATTTCTTACCTTTGCAACACAATTTGGCACAAATGGACCTTCCAGTTCTTGTGATGATATCACAACATCTCCATCTTGAATTGCACTGTCAACAGCAACGATTCGAAAGGATTCGGAACGCCTTTCGACAAATTTTTCTTCACTTTCGTAATGAAGATCTATTCTTTCATTCAAGCCCTTAAAGTACCTTCCGAATACAAGATATCGTACTTATACTCCTTAAGAAATCGGCTTCCAAGAAGACCATCAAAATTCC
This sequence comes from Oxycera nigricornis, assembly GCA_963942545.1. Classification (NCBI taxonomy): domain Eukaryota; kingdom Metazoa; phylum Arthropoda; class Insecta; order Diptera; family Stratiomyidae; genus Oxycera; species Oxycera nigricornis. The sequence goes on from OZ012664.1 coordinate 11,522,745, forward strand.
TCAATAAATCATTACGAACGACATGAAATTTAGCAGACAAGGTTTGGTTTCTCCCCACCTTATTAGGCGTCATGGTAAAATTTATTACTGTCTGGCTTACCAGAAATTCCATGAAATTTCAATTTTCTTTTCTGATTGACATCATTTTCATAAGCAACTGAAGCTTTAATCATATGCACTTCAGCGCCCGTGTCAATCAGCACTTTGCGAATTCGCCCGTTAATATTCACAGTGACGTAAGGACTATCCGCGATTTTAATTCGCTTTTGATCTGCAAGTTTTTTAAATCTTAGATTTTCATTAAATATTTTCTCGTTATCCCTTTTGAGCGGTACTCTCTAATATTTGTGTGACTACATATTGCGAAAGTCGTTCTTGCAACCCGTTAATGAAAACTCTGGTGGATTCTTTCACCAAATAAGCTTTTTGACCGGCTTCGTGTTCCTTTTTAACGTAGCCAATTTTGCTTTGAAGCAATCTACGGTGCAAAGTTTCTACTCGTTGAGTATATTTAATCACCGATTCATCGTTTCCCTGCTTGCAACTTATCAATTGTAGTGAGCTATGTGGCTCACGAAAAACCTTCAGTAATTCACTTTTTAGTTCATCCCACCACAGTTCTCGATTCATTAAAATCGTTACCGCATTTCCGCGAATCCTAGTTTGGATAAAGCGAAACAAAACGGGTTTCTGTGAATCTGATGCCAGAGCATTAGCATGATCACAATCTTCCATGAACGAAAAACTTCCTCACTTTGCGACTCAAAAGTGGAAACAAATGAAAAAAGAGTGGTATACGAAATTTCGGCCATAGTTTCGGAAGAAGAAAGATTGACGATATTCGATCTTCCAACGAAAAGCTAAGTTACACAATGTCGACGCCTCTAGAGGGTCTACTGATTTCAAAATTAGCGTTTTAAAAACTCGCGCCTTCAATAACAGTACTATTATCCACCTTAGTGGTAATCAGCACGTGAAATAAATTCACCTTCGAAATGAACTACATAGCCGTTTTCATTCACTAATACCCACGTGTGAAAAACTTCGTACGTTTTCCCAACAAAATCTTTAATAAGAACAATCAAAAGATTTTCAGAACGGTTTCACTTTTTACAGGAAAGAATTCACGAGTTCACGTGTTATAAACTTGCAAAAATAATTATCACTAATTTCACAATAATAACATTTCAACACACAGAGTTCTCTAGAACTATTACTACAATCTAGACGTGGATCACCACTACATATAAATATACCTCAAAAATATATATATATCGATAATAAACTAATAATATTTACGTGAGTATCCACAGGACGTAAAATAAGATCATTGTTGTCTCTGCTGAATTTTATTTCCAACGATGGTTGAGACTGGCACTCGTTTTTCCGACTACACTTCGTATGAATATATGTATCTTTCCGGACGCAATCCTTGACTTGAGATGCACTACCAGATGCGTGGATTTATATATACGAAAGTGGCCGATTTATAGGCTGCTCCTATTTTACTTATAGTTCGGTATCTTTTTCTCCGCAGGAGTTTAGAGTAGGCTTTTTGAGGACAGTTTAAAGCAAAATCAGAAGTTACATGAATTTTGAGTTAGGTCACTTTCATTCTAAGGGTGCGTTTTGATCTTTCTAATTATAAAATACTACTTTTTATTTATGTAAATGAATTTTTCTTTCTTAATTATAGTTATTTACATTACCACCTCTCATTTTAAAACACAAAATCTCACTTAATCATGCGTACTAGCCAAAAATTAATCACCAACTAGTGATCAAATTCATAGAACTTTACAATACAGATCAAAGATTATGGTAAATTTACCGCATCGTTGCAGTAATGCAAACACAAACAGTTGTGTAAAGAGTTTCTTGACACGTCAAGAATTGTAATAATTGTTTTCGTTGTTCTTTTCGTTCTTTTTTGCATTTAAAGTGTTTTTTTTTGTATATATGGGTTGAAAATAATGTAAATAACTATAATTAAGAGGAAAAAACCATTTACATGAATAAAAAGTAGTATTCTATAATTAGATAGATCAAAAATTGAGTTTTACCTATGTGTAAACTCATTCTTGACAGACTGTACCAATTCTTACTCAAACTACATTATCATACTATATAAGAAAAATACCGGATAAGAATCAAAAAACTTTAAACATAGATATAAATGAAGTAATTTTATATCATGGAAACTATTTCGAAACCAAAAAATATGTTAAGCGGCTTAAAAATAAATTAGAATGTGGAACAATGAATTGTTTTATAAAAACGATCAACAAAACTGCTGTAATAGAAGTTGAAAAAGGACATATTTTTAACCAATAGTAATGGAAATATCAGTCAAAATTGTAACAAAAAAATATATCAACTGAACGGACATTATGTTATAAGATTCAGCAATTGTAAAATAAAAATAAATAAATAAATTTCCCCAATTGAAATCAAAGTGTTTCAACAAATATAAACCTTAAATCCCTTTAAAAATATAACAGGGTTCTTACATGAACCTAACTTCAAACAATTACAATTAGAAAATATTGAAAATTTGAACGAAATAAATGAAATATAACACATAAATACAAAAAATACAATGACATTTGGAAGCATTGTTACAATATTTATAATTTTTGCAATATTAGGTAACATATTTCTACTGCAGAAAATCAAATTTTAAAGTAAATATAACAAACAACAAAGAAAAAGAATTGGAGCTACCTATTTTTAGTATTGTCGAGGACAAAAATAGGCATAAGGAGGGAGGAGTTATACCCACATCCCCAAGATGTCTAGATAACGAAATAACAAGAACAAAGTCTTTCGACAAAACCACCCAGTAAGCCTAAAAACGGATGCCCTTATCTTTCATAATCGCAACCACCTCCTTTCAATATCAAAATTTTTTTTATCTTGAGAATTTAATAACTCTTGGCCACCCACAAAAGAATTGCTGACTCGCACATCTGGATGGATATTGCACCATTGCAAAAGATGAATATTTAATCAAATCAAGCCATGGGAAAATACAGGTAAGGAATTAATATAAGTACCGCGAGTAGAATCTCGAGCGGACAGTCAAGTTTAAGATTCGGTCCATTGAATTAGCTCATTGTAGACAAAGTATAATCCAAACAAAGTGTTTTTTAACAGTACAAAGTGTTTTTCGCTAAAAGTTTCGCGTTAGAAACTTAATCATTTTTTTAAACATTGTGTTGTGTCAAAAACATAACTCGTGTGCACAATATCCAACTTTGCCTCTTTTTCTACGGAGTGGTTGAAGTTTCTAATCTTTTCAATTAATTCTTCTGATGTATATTTCCGATATAATCCTTTGATAACCATCCTTGGGGAGAGTTCAGCTGTAATTTCAATTTGGTAAGTTTTTTCCATATTACTTTTGATCTCTTGGATCAAAGTTTCCGTATTTTTTGGAGAGTCTGTTTTGATGAGGATTCCTCCATTTTTCAACGGCTTCGCCATATATGGGTCCTTAAATCTTCCAACGTCTAAATTCAATAGCTATAAATAATATACAACAAGTAACCTATTTTCCATATGTCAACTGTTTCCATGAATGAAATATGTTTGCACCGTAACATGCATGCGCACGGAAGAAATAGTGAACTTTCCACTTCGCAAAGGAAGCGAGGCAAGGCACACCTCAAATTAAGGGGTATGGCCACTGTAGCAGGTGCGAAATCATGTATTTTTTAAACAATTTTTTCATATGAAAATTTTATTTATTTATAAAAATAATTATAAGTACATAAAACTACAATATCGGAGAATCGGAAAAAAAATTATAAACGCATTTTAAAAAAAAATGCCGACTTTTCGTAGCTCCATTTCGACGTTTTTTTCAAATCGGCCGGACAAATAACTCGAACAATTTTCATCCGATCGACTTAAAATTAAGATCACATATGTATAAGTGCATTTCGCGAAGAAGTGCTTGAGATTTTTTTATAGATCAAAAACTTTCCATTTTATGACTATTTTTTAACGATTTTTTTTTCATAAAAAAGAAGAGTTTTCACTTAAATTGCTTCCCATTTTCCGGAAAATCAATATTTCTAAATTTCCTCAGGTAGTTATCTAGGTATTGTGATGTAGTTTAACGGATTTTTTTGTTTTGATCTAGATTCAGAATTGAGGCTGCCAGCTGTCCGGCCGCGGAGCGCTTAAAAGAACACCACGGATTGGGGCTACGAAAAGTCGGCCATTTTTTTTTTAAAATGCGTTTATAAATTTTTTTTCCGATGCTCCGATCTTGTAGTTTTATGTACTTATAATTAGTTTTATAAATAAATAGAATTTTCATATAAAAAATATTTAAAAACTCATGACTTTGCACCTGCTACAGTGGCCATGCCCCTTAACTCTTCCCGGGGCAGTGGTATACTTTTTATACCACATTTTCAATTTTTTTCCTGGGTAATAGGGGCACTAGTTTACTTTTAATGCCATGTTGTTCTATGCTATAGGCCCTTATCAGTGCAATGCATTTTGCTTTTTTTTTATTTAAATTCGACTTTCAGGTTTTTTAGAACCGTTATATCGGAGAGACGGTTACTTGTTGCGAGCGTTTATTTGATTCGTTTATTCTAGTGAGGGTTGTATTCGCAATAGCGTGCAAAATGAGATAATCTGTGTTCAATAGAGTGAAAATTTATTAACTATCATTATTTTCAGTGACAGGTACAGTACAAGATTGGTATTAGCATTACAAGTACGTGGTATAAAATATATACCAGTGCCCATTACAATGGAAATTCATGTGAAGAAATATATTTCAGGAAAAAGGGAAAATGAACCGAAGAAATCTCACTGATAACGAAATTCTTCAATTTGATGACGAAATACTTCAATATATGCCTAAAAAGCCAATAAAACGGGGTTACAAGGTGTGGGTGCATTGTGATAAGAGTGGTTATACTTATAATTTCGAATTATATACCGGCAAGAAAGATGAAGCAACTACAAAAAATTTGGGAGAAAAAGTTGTTTTGCATTTGTCTTTCATTATCGCCAACAGAAATCACAAGTTGTATTTCAACAATTTTTTCAATTTTCACGATTTGTGGAACTAAAAAAAAGAGGCATTTATTCTTGTGGAACAGTGCAAGCAATGAGGAAGCATTTGCCAAATGATTTAGTATCCCACAAACACTTACGCAGAGGTGATTTCGACTAGATAATGAGCAGTACAGGGCTATTATTTTTGAAATGGATGGACAAAAAACCGGTTTACGTCTTATCAAACTTCCATAATCCTCACCATGTTTCCGAGGTTCAAAGACGAGGGTTTGACGGTAGCCTTCAGACAGTTAATTGTCCTGGTATCATTTATGACTATAACATACACATGAACAATGTGGATAAATTTGATCAGATGAAAAAGTACTATGAACTGGACCGTAAAAGTCGAAAATGGTGGCCCCGAATTTTATATCACCTCCTTGATGTGACTCTGGTGAACGCCTACATAATTGCGAAGTTCGAAAACTACGAAAGAACTCTAAAGGACTTCAAGTTAGAAATTATATCTTACTTGACCAGCATTTCTCTGCCAACACGAAAGAGAGGACAAAAAACCCATCAACACCAGTTGAGAAACTCAAAAATTAGCCGTTCCGAGAGGTATCATTCCGTAAAACTGGCCAGCATTTATCAGAAAGGACATCATCACGTCGAAGCGCTCTGTGCAGTGTTTGGAATCATCAGTGTAGAACGAAGTGGAAGTGTTCCTTGTGCAATTTTCCACTCTGTATGAGTGGCAATAAAACATGTTTTCAAAGGTACCGCTCTCAGTAAAATGGGCAGTGGTATGAAAAATATACCACGTCTTTGCAGAGAATCCTTCAATGAAAAAAAAATAAATGTTAGTGTTTTTATATTTAGCTTGAAGTTATATATGTGAAAATAAACACCGTTTTTCAATAATCAAGCTGTTTATATTTTGCCCCGGAAAGGGTTAAACAACTCTGCATTAAACGAATTATGTTTCGTTTTATCTTTTCCGTTGATATATGCGAATCATGAATTCATATTAACGGCAAAGATAAAACGAAACACAACTGGCCATTTTGAAAAGCTGCGTCCAAAATTTTCATGACTGCTGCATAATCACTGAATCTGTTATTTTCACCATTTTCGATTGATGACACTAATAATTATTTTTTATTTAGCAGTAAATCTTGAAACTCATTGAATATGTAGTAAATAATCGCTACAAAAATGGAAGCAGAAGTAATTGAAATCTTACGAACCCTTAAGGCTAAACTCAAAAATTACTAAAGGCTACATTTTTTTAAATAATGAAAGTTTCTAAAGCTCATGGTATGGAAAACTATTGACTTCCATTGAATCTGCACTAATACACAATTTGATCTTCGAACATTTATGATCATTTCACTTTTTGGAGTTGATCGTAAAAGAACGTGTAATACGCAGTAAAAATTCCATGTCTTCGTATAATAAGCCCAAAAATATATGTTATCAAAGTGTTAATCATCACAAATGCATATTTGATTGAAAAAAATAATTTTGTTTAAACTTTAAGCGGTTTTTTTCTTTAAAATTGAAAAAAGCGGCGCTGTCAAAAGTGTTGAAAATCTGCTCAAATTATGCAAACATCAAAGCACTAATTTTCGTTTTTATGATAAAAAAAGTTTTGTAAGCTTTATTTCAGATGAATTGTTTAGAGTATCCTATTTTTTAACCATTGTTAGTTTCCTGGCTATGTCAGGTTAAAAATTTATTCTATTTTTCAGGAAAAAATCCTGATTTTTACACTATTTCTATTAAATGAAGTAATGGCACCAGCATTTGTTTTAAAATTTGAAAGAATCATACGAATATCAAAATGGTTCGATTGACACCCTCATGATTTAAATCCATGGCAGAAATGAACCTTAGAGGGGTCGAAACAAATAAGCACCCAATCGCAGTTGTCCAAAATTTAATTAGCTCGTTGAATTGCAAGTGTGCTTCCATTGAAACCTCAACAAAGTCGATACAAATTTATTTACGTGAGTTGTGCCCGCAGAAAAACTGTCCACGAACGACTTCTTCCCAAAAACACTTCAAACATACTCCCAAGACATCAAAACTTTACGTGATGTTGAAAATTTCAATTTGAATTTTCGGGGTAGTTACAAAAACTTCCCATCAATCGACCCAATCCACTTCAATTTATTGCCACAGTTATAGAGAAGTTTGTTCACGTGGGCATTTTAAAGAGAATCTTGAAAACAGCTTCAACAGCTTGGCTTTTCGAAATAAATTTTACTTTTAACACGAAAACAACTCGAAGCACATCGCCAAACTAGTGACACAATTCGTTTTATACACCACCCCTCATACCTTAAATACCCACTGTCAATCACTTGATGTGAAGCCGATGAATCGTATGTGGGATGAACATAAAATATGGATTATAAGTTTTATTAGTTTAAAATGTATATTTGTCCATTCTTAACGTTCAAGCTGCTTAAAAATTTGATATTACTTAGATAATAAATACCCACATATTATACGAATTGCTGTTTTGCTAGATAGTTTGAATTTCGTAATTTAAAAGGACATAAACAAGTTCAGGACACTAATTAAATAGTATTTTTAGAAGAAACAATTATATTTTTAAGTAAAACTACATTTGAAGGTAACTGACATTGAAGTGAACATGTAGTCCTCCGAGGTAAACAGAATGTCTAATAAAGCTTCGAGGCATCTTTCAGTTTTTCCATTACATTTTGCAGACTTTTACCTGTTAACTACCGATTAATCGGGCAATAATTAATATCATTATTCTTGGGCGTAGATGCATGATGGGGATGATGAATAGGTAACAGAGAATCAGCAAAATCATTTAGAGGCTAACTTTCATGCATAGTTTTAAGAACTTCATTAGGATGTTGGAATCTACGGGGCACGATTGCTTTTATATTTAAGTCTTGAATACTCGTCGTTAAATTGAATACAAATAGTCAATTGACGAATTTTCAGTTGTGCGGTATCAACAAATAGCAAAGATGGATCACATGTAATTATTTTTGGGTTTGGAACGTTATTTTTCTCAAATTTCCTGTATTTGCAAACACTCGAAATGCCGTGGTGCGCGTAGTTACGATACAGGTTGTTGTCTTTGCTCGGGGAGTTTATATGCGTGAGTCTCAAACATTGGATCGTCGAGTCTACAGGCTAGGCTGCTGATATGTTCCAGGCATGTACCATTAAATGCTTGGTATATTGTCTAGGCATTATTGAATTTACAAACGGCACATAAATGCCTATACAATATACCAAGTATTTAATGGTAGAAAATCAAAGGTTAATTTGACTAAGTTAACTAACTAATCAAGCTTCTTTCATAATCCAGGAAACTGAGATGGCTCTGGCAAAGCAAGTAATACACAAAAATTCTCTTTGCCTTCTAAAATAAATAAAATAACCGTAAGCAAGACGATTGACAACCGCCTCTGAAACTCGTCTCATTAAAAATTATTATTATTATATCCTCCACTTGCACGTCTTTTTTCTTCACACACTGGCACAACCAGTTACTCGAAAATTATTTAGCTATAATCGCTCTTCCCCAGCCACATTTTCCAAATTTCATACAAAATTTGCATAGTACAACCGGTCGCCGACTAGTCAGTCCATCTTTCAATTTAGTACAGTCACAGCGTCGTAATTTGGATGTAAACCGTGCATTTTCAAAAGGCAGAATATGTTTTTATTACAATGCATGGGGAATGGTATAGTTAGCTTAAGTTCAATTTCCTGGGATCTGCGATGATGGGGTTTGGGCTCAATCTTGAAAACAAATGAAAGTGGGACATCCTCATATCTCCCAAACCGTGGCTTCCACAAGAAAGTTGTGTATGAAAAACTTGCAGAATATAATTTTGTAGAATATAATTTTTAGCAAGTCGTCCATACATCACTTTTTTGTTGTGTCAATAATAAAAAAGATACAATCCAAAAACCATACCCAAAAAGGGGAGAACAACTTTCGGGCGCCACAACTTTTTTAATTTCACGTTTAACGTGAAACACGTTGGCATGCTTTTCTAAGATAATTTTGTCACAAATCGTTTGCGGTATTGATTGTTGATTGTTGAATGTGCAGTGATGTACATTAACGGGAGTTTTTCCATCCCAAATGGGAGAAAGTCGCGTGAAAAACCCGATTTTGGGCAAAATAATCGGCTTTCGATGGCGAACCCCCCGTTGCGAAACTCTCGGAGCATTTCGGAAGGCAGCCGGATTTTTGACGCAATGTGTAGTATGTCTTACTGTGAGCTTAAATCGAAGTTTCTGGGGTCGCAGCCCCCATCCTCTGGGCTCCATCTTGGAAACAAAAAATAGTGGGACATCCCCTATATCTCCGAAACTATGGCTGTCACAAGAAAGTTTAATAAGACAAACTTGTGAAGAATTTAATTTTCAGCAAGTCGTGCATACATCACTTTTACGTGGTTTTAACAATCAAAGAATTACAAGCTCAAAACGACATCCAAAAAGGAGGGAACATCTTTCAAACGCCACAGCTTCATTGTTTTCACTTTAACCCCAAAACACATTGGAAACAACTTTAAGGCAATTTTGTTGCAAGTCGTTTGCGGTATTGATCGTTTTGATCGCTGTACACTGGCGGGAGCTATTGCATCCCAAAGGGGGAAAACTCACGTGAAAAACGCATTTTTAGGCCAAATAGTCGGCTTCCGATGGCAAACCCCCCATTGCAAAACTCACGGAGCATTTTAGTGGGCAGAAAATTTTTAATTGCAATTAGTAGTATGCCTTTATGTGAGCTTAAATTGAAGTTTCTGGGGTCGCAGCTCCAATCCTCTTGGCGCCATCTTGAGAACAAAAAAAAGTGGGACGGCCCCATATCTCGGAAAGCACCGCTCCCACAAAAAAAGTTTAATATAACCAATTTGTGGAAAATTTAATTTGCAGTAAGTTGTGGATACATCACATCCCCCTTCGAGACACAATAACTCCCGACATGGTACAGTGATCGAAACAAACAATACCGCAAATTTTTGGTGATAAAACTGCCTAAATGTTATTTTCGGACGAATTTCGCAGGTAATAGAGTAAACAAAGAAGTTTTGGCGCGCGAAAAATTATTCCCCTTTTCAACGTAGTTTTTGGCGTGTAACTCTTTTAATATTGACAGCACGTGAAAACTATGTATCGGCAACTTACTGTAAATTTAATTTTACACAAGTTTGTCATATTAAACTTTTTTGTGGGAGCGGTGCTTTCCGAGATATGGGGCCGTCCCACTTTTTTTTGTTCTCAAGATGGCGCCAAGAGAATTGGGGAATTCTGCCTTTTGAAAATGCACGGTTAAACTCCCAATTGACTGGACTAATTGCTTTTTACATGTTTTAACTCTGAGTAAATCAGAAGACCCAGACTTCACTTTTAAAACGCAAGACATCAGAAACTTCAGTCAGCATTTCAGTTAGTTCAGGGCATACAGAGAACTGAAAGCCGTTTACAGCTTATGAGCCCCCAATGAAATTTTCTTGTGGAAAAATTATATAAAAACAAACAGTTAACAATCAATCTTACAATAAAATGATCCAGAAATATTTTTGTTCAACTTATCGTGGCATGGAATTATAAAATATTCGATGTTCCGTTTAAGGACATATTGCTCGTTATTTTAATCATTATTGAGCATCCATCCCCCAGCTTACTTACAAGGTGTATTCGAAGTTTTGATTGTAGTCTCAAAGAAAGAAAGAAATGCTTCAAGCAAATATAGTTTTATTACTCCTATGTAGTTAGTTGTTAACCCTAGTGTTGAAAGTGGATTGTAAACTCTCAACAACAACTACCACGAGTACATAATCTGCTATGCCTAACGCAAATTCTATTTCGCATATTCTCGTAAATTTCGTTTTATTTAATTTTCAACCCGAGACATTTTCCACTAACTATTGCATAGACTGAGCTGTGTACATGGACAATACAGTTGTTCCTGAATGTAAATTTTTAGAGAGCATATTCCCTGTTACAATTCATCACTCCTTATCTGACCGGTTAGTCACACCATTTGCACAAAACTGCTGATAAAGAATTTTTTAAATTTAAAAAAATTAATTCGCCAATGGTCATTTCATTAATAAAATTGCCTTTCTAAAGCACTTATTTTAATTATATGGACGTGCTTCTTTTAAGATATTTATATTAAGGCGTGGAGTAGAAATTAATATTTCCGATTTAAGTAATTCATCACTGATTCCATCTAAAAGATCTAGGCCTATGGTCTTTTTTGATTAAGGGAAGGATTCCTGTCAAATGTTCTCCCAAAGCAATTAAATTCATGATTTTCTGATGGCGTTAGCTATCGCTTCTAATACTGCCGAGCAACGAAGAACCATGGACTTGTAACCAGTAAATGAAACTATTGTTCACATTTCCTTGCGGTATAGTACATAAATTTACGAGCGCTTCGCGAATGATGGAACATTTTGAGAAGAGCTATTTTTTCGTGACCATCATCCCAAATGGCCGCCATTTTTTCAAGAACTCTGTACGTTTTCTCAAAACGACCCAGATGAGGAGAGAGAAGTGCAAAATATTCAACGCAAAAGAAGTGCACATTAGTACGCAAACATCTTTTTCTGTTTTATAGATTCACGCAGTCGTAACTCTTTTGATGATGTTGCGCAACGAGAATATAAGCACTTGAGCACGAAATGTTTTAAGTTGAGTTTGAGCCTCAGCTTTCAATAGTGATGCATTGGATTCGACTATTGCAAAGAAAATCTGGGTATGTATTTTCAAAAACTAACTAGTTCAGAAGAGGGGTCATGAGATTATAGGTCTCGCGTTAATGTGTACAAAAAATACGTTATTATACACACTTAGCCAAATTAATTTACATAAAATTTGACAACTATCGTCATTGGTAAATCACTTTACTTAAAAGTGCTGACACCAATTTATTTAAAAATTCAATTCGCTTTAACTCTTCCTACAGATTATTCCCCCCCTCATTAATCAAACTACAACAATCGTACATATTTTCACATTACTACCTACGCATATCAACGTTTATTTCTTCGACAACCGCTCACTGCCAAAGCTCATTGTCGAATGTAATTCCCGTCATTAAATTCAATTTGGTCGAATTAATTATTAAAGCAAATTAATTTTTGTTTAAATAACAGCAGACAGAAAGCACTGTGCGCTGGGTAAAGATGTGGAAAATTGAAAACTGTGCTTCAGTGGTGTGAGCCGCGAAGGAAGGGAAGCATAAACCTAGAATACATTATACACCTATTCAATCAGCGTTTCATTTATATTGTGGAGGAAGTGAATTGTATCAACACAAAGCTGCTGCCGATGAAATGTTTTTGTTGCTCGGCAAGAACAACGCCTCGCATCATGACGATTTGTTAGGACAGTGGGGGCTGTATTGTTGCAAACACCAATAATCTTACACCAGCCCGCGCACAGAGCTTTAAAAGCACTTATAGGCTGACACCATAGGATGCCCTGACCTGATCCTACATTCGAATACATATACGCGAATCATATCTAGAAGCTCACAAGGAAAGGAATCACCCTCAACTATCACGATTCGCTCCAGAGGTTATCTCGTTTTAATGAGAACATGTAGCAAAACAAACGACTGTTTACGGGTATACCATGTGTCCCTGGGGAAGTTTCTTAATCGGAAATTTTCGCTTAAAGTGCTCATCGCTCCCGCCCTTGGTGCAAGTTTTATTATGGGATCGGAAATAGGGAACGGTAGTGCGATTCATTGTTGGATGAATATCATCGAGGGTAAGGTCATAATAAATGTTATCTTCCTTTTAATGAATGGTGAATTTTTTGCAGTGGCGTAGTTTTATTTAGAAGCATTTTTCTGATTACGCGTAGACTCTGCAGCATTTTAAGGAACAAGTAACAATTTTTTTCCTATAAACATTCTGCTACATTTTTTCTACAATAAATCTGAAGGAGCTTTTAGTTTTATGTCAAATAAGCTATTCTTGTAATTAGAAAATAGATTTTAGTGTGGTTTCAAATTTGGTTTGATAAAACCAAATTGCCAAAAAAAAATCTAAGGGAATGGTGAATACTGTCATCGCCGGAAAGAACAAGCCATGAGGTGTAACCCTTAAGTCCACAAAACTATCGAAACAGTAGTAAAAATAATAATACTTTAAACAATAATACTGACAATGAAACATTGTTGTAAGTTGAATGATACTTGTTGATGTTTCTGCAAACATAAAAAAACTGTGGCTTCTTTGTTTCATATATACATTGTTAACCATCGGATATTCTCAAGCATTGACTATCTCAAGTGAAAATCACACTGTAAAGACTTTTGTGTAGGATGGATTCCCAGAAACGGGAATTTTAATTTTTTAATTTTATAGAGTTTGTTTCCGCAGTTTTTTTATAGAATTAAGAAACCATTGTATTTAATATTATTGAAAATTTAATAAAGTTTGATACACTCATGAAAATTTTAATGCACTTCGATTGACACATCAACGATATTGGTGCAACCATGCGTTCTTGAGATGCATGTGTAGAAAACTAAAAAACTAACAAATTTTTCTAACATCAATCAAGTCGATTCGACTTTTCTTTCGTAAAATATCGTTCTGGAAAGAAATAATCGCAACCATAAAACGTGAATATATTTCGAAAGTTTTGTTTTCGATGTTCAGAACAATTACATAGCTTACCTTTATACTGGACAGTTAAAAAGAAGCAAAGTAGTTCGAGAAGATAGTAATACGTTCGATAATGCTCAAAGGATTTATAAAAATTTTATTAACCATTTCTCGTACTACATCTAAATCTTTCATAGTATAAGTGACACTATGACAGTTTTATGTTTTTAAAAAACAACGAAATATACTTGCTTTTTCATAAAGATTCAATGAATAAACCTAATAAGCCGAAATATTTGATAAAGTTGGACAGCTAAAATGTTTCAGTAAAGGTGCTTATAGCCTTGAGAAAAATTGTTTTGCGTATTCTTTTGTAAAATGTATTGTCTGGGTCTTCTCTTTAGTAATTTTTATTTTCAGTTTACTATAGTATGGTTGCAAATTGGCAAAAGTATATTTTGAAATGTAAATGCTTCAAACACTCATGAATATGCCGAGAGAAATATCGTGCAATTTCAACCACAAAAAAACCTTGTTTTTCAGTTACAGTACAGAAGTACTGTGACAGTTGAGGCAAATGATGTGAAGTTGCTATTTCTCTTTTAAAATGATGCTGACTTGCTAAAGTTTGTTTTTCAAGAAAACTAAGTTGCCAGCGGTAATGATTTGTTGTCTTCAACCTTTCCTTTCCAACATCTCATCTAAAACTGGGAACGTTCTGAAGTATTCGTCATTTCTTGCACCCTAACAAGTAGTAGTACCACCTAGGAAGTGCCTTTCATCAAATACCTATCTACCACCTAGTAAGCAACCTAGTTCTAAATTTTATACTAGAAACAATACTTCCGAATAGAACGTCGCCAACATAAATCAAAAGATAGATGACATTTTTTCCACCTAATTTGTTGTACAGCCACATATCAGTGCATCTCTACTGAAAATCATGCTGTTGTAGGATAATATTTACATGATGGTTCCAAGCCGTAACAGCTTGCCTCAGCAATTATATGCTTGTCGTCACTTTTCAGACCATCTGACAGCGTAACCCTCTGATTGTCTCAGGTAAATAGTTTCCTTTCCATTCAAAAGTGCGATCTTTGCATCATAGTGGGAAATAAATATTTCCTTTTTACCTTATTTGGTATATAGTGTAGAATCAGTGAATTAATGAGTAGGCGAACATAATTGTGGAATCAGTGAATTAATAAGTAGGTGAGGAGTCAGGGAGTTCACGTCGGAAAAACAAAAGGATAAGTACGTCAAGCGGCTTTCGAGAGGAATCAATAATTTTTCGTAGAATTATAAAGACTCTTTTTCCGTAATAAAAATAATTATCCTTTGCACGGTGATTTTGATCCTACAAAGTGGGGGCTCAACCGGGATCATTTCGAGGCAACAGAGATATTTCGGTACGGGATCAAAGACGTTAGTGGTGAAATAAACGGTGACAGTCCATAGCTGAGAATTCGAAAAAGGTGCGTGCGGTACACAATAGGCAGACGGCCAATTGACGATATTTGTGTAACGTGCATAAGGTGTTAAAATGCCGGGTTCTACGGAAAATGTGACTTATGACGAATTGGACATGGAGGAATTACGTAGTAGACTCCAAGTGCTTGGCCTATCGATGAAAGGATCTAAGTCCGTCTTAATTGAACGGTTGAGAAAAGTTGATCAGGCGAGAAACGCAAGTGACGACGAAGAAGAAGATGAAAGTGACAACGAAGATGATTTGAATAATCTGAATGTGGGTGAACTGAAAGCTAGATTACGTGCATTGCAACTCAAGGTTACGGGTAAAAAGGCGGCGCTGATCAAACGCTTGAGGTTATCAGAGGCAATGACGAAGGGCGACACAGGTGTGAATGGTGAAACTAGTGTCGGAAAAAATAAAAAAATTGATAATCATCTCGAAGACGAAGATATTGATCTTGATACGTTAAGAAGCAAAGAGTTAAAGGCACGACTCATTGATTTGGGATTGAAGACGACGGGTAAAAAGGCCGAACTACTCGAAAGACTGAAGACGGCTCTGAGGGAAAAAGAGAAGAGTAATTTGAGCAGTGATGACAAAAGTAGTTTGGATAGTGAAAACAGTGACGATGAAGAATATGCAAACACCGGTGCGGGTGTGAAGCATGTACGTGGTGTTCTCAAGAGACGCAGCTCAGGTAACAGTGATGAAAGAGATCGTTTTGCCGGTTATCCGTGCAATATTGTGACGTTCAAAGATGTTGACGATGCCTTGGAACGATTCAGCGGTGATAGACGCCAGAATGTTCGACGGTGGTTTTCCACATTTGAAGAAACCGCGGAAATGTGCTCATGGTCAGAGGCACAGAAGGTGATTTACATGAATAAGTTGCTAGATGGACCAGCAAAAGTGTATGTGAATTAGGAGTGTCACGCTAAGACGTGGGGTAAATTGAAGACATACATAATTAAAGAATTCTCTGAAACGATGAACAGTAAACAAGTTCATGAAGAATTGGCTGCAGTGAAGAAAAAAAGTGAGGAATCTTATGAGGACTATGTTTATCGTGTGCTAGAGATGAAAAGTCACGTTGATATTGAGTTGGATGCAAAGTTGCAGTACATTATCGACGGCATTCACGATGACGAAGTGAACAAGTCAATTTTATATGGTGCAACAACGGTGAAAGACTTAAGAAGAAAAATGAAGCAATACGAAAGGCAAAGAAAAAATACTAGGATGAAAACGCATGGAAAACAAGGCCAGAAGAGTAATAAAAATCACGGGATGAAAAAGACGAATCTCACACGAGATGGTGCAAAGTCTAAGCATTGCTTTAACTGCGGTAGTAAGGTGCATTTGAGTGTCAATTGTCCGGACACAGGGAAAGGGCCGAAGTGTTTTAACTGTGAGGAATTCGGGCATCTTTCTACGAGGTGCCTAAGACCTAAGAAGAATCATAGGGGCGAAAGAGGGAAAGATGAGAAAAAGGAGAAAACTCGATGTGACGCACTGAAGACGGGGGACAAGAAAACATAAAAGCATGTCAAAATATTGGGTCGAGATGTTACAGCTGTGTTGGCCTCAGGTAGCGACTTACATCTGGTGCGATCCAGTTGCTACGTGTGGCTCGCAGCATCGAAGCTCGAGGCAAGAATAATTCCTTTCGATGGTGTCGGTGCGTTGAACCAACGCACACTTGGACGCTTCGAGGCGGAAATAATCATCGATAATTTGACATTCACATTTAATTTTGACGTAGTTCCGGATGAGTTTCTCGGACACGATTTGCTAGTGGGTGGTGAATTATCCGACCGTGCTGAAGTACGAGTAAAACACAGGCAAGCCGTGTTTAAGTAAATCGAGTCGATTGAGAATATAGTGGAGACCAATGACGCTGCCTGGAACGAAGTGTTTGTTGCGTACCTTGATGACTTGATTGTTCCTGCTTAGTACGAGAAGGAAAATCTGGAGAAATTAAAAATTGTATTGAAAACGGCGAGTGAATACGGTTTGGTGATTAACTGGAAGAAATGTGAATTGTTGGTGAGAAGGGTTGATTACTTGGGATACATTGTAAAGGCCCGACAGATCCAAACCTCTGACAGAAAGACAATAGCAGTGAAGAAATTTCCAATTCCAAAAACAGTGAAACAGGTGCAAAGTTTTTTGGGACTCACGGGGTATTTTCGAAAATTTATTCCTCAATTTGCCGTGCATGCAACACCCCTGTCTCAATTGTTAAGAGACGGTATGAAATTTGAGTTTGGGGACAAACAGAAGGCGTCGTTTGAAAAGTTGAAGGAGGCCTTGATTGAATTGCCAGTGCTCAAGTTGTATCGTGTTGGGGCACAGACTGAATTGCACACAGATGCGTGTATGGGCGGTTTAGGCGCTGTGTTGCTGCAAAAAGACGCAGAGGATGGCAGGTTGCACCCTGTCTACTATGCAAGCTGCAAGACGACACCCGCTGAGGAGAAATACACGAGTTATGTGTTGGAGATACTTGCAGTGGTAAAAGCGTTGAAAAAATTTCGAGTGTATTTGTTGAACATTGACTTCAAGATTGTGACAGACTGTCAGGCATTTGTGTTATCGATGAAAAAGAAAGACTTGTCTTTAAGAGTGTCGCATTGGGCGCTGTTAATTGATCAATTCAATTATACAATTGAGCATCGACCTCGTACGTCAATGCGCCATGTTGACGCATTAAGTAGAAATCCAGTTGAGATTTTACTTGTGCAGGAAGGCCGAGATGGTTTGATCAAAAAAATACAGAAAGCATAGCAAGACGATCCTGAATTGAAGAAAATTATTAATTCAGTTGAAACAGGGCAAAATGATGAATTTTCCATGTCGAAAAAAGGAGTGTTGTATAGCGAGAGTGATGGAGATGAACTCATGGTGGTTCCAAAAAGAATGCAGTATGACGCCATTAAACAGGCTCACGAACAAGGACATTTTGGTTGAAATAAAATTGAGTTTATGTTGAAACGTGAATTAGACGAATTGATCAAGTTATTTGAGAAGCAACGTACAAATCTCCGTAATGATGCAAGAAAGAGCATCTTAAAAATTCAGGAGGAAAATAGGAGGACATTTAACCGGAAGAGAAAATCGGCTTTAGTCGCCATTCAAAGAACGCTGTATGGTGGTGGTCTAAAGTTATACCCTACGTTTTTGGGGCCGTACAAGATTGTCACGGTCATGAGAAATAATCGTTATGTTGTCGAAAAGGTCGGAGACCACGAAGGTCCCAATCGCACGAGTTCGGCAGCAGACTGTATGAAGCCTTGGGTAAAGTCTACTGAAGATTACAACGAGTGGTTCGTAGATGATGACGATAATGGCATCGGGAAAAACGACACTGAGTGAAAATGCGGTATCGAGGACGATACCAGGGCAGGATGGCAGGTTGTAGAATCAGTGAATTAATGAGTAGGCGAACATAATTGTGGAATCAGTGAAATAATAAGTAGGCGAGGAGTCAGGGAGCTCACGTTGGAAAAACAAAAGGATAAGTACGTCAAGCTGTTTTGGAGACGAATCAATAATTTTTCGTAGAATTATAAAGACTCTTTTTCCGTAATAAAAATAATTATCCTTTGCCCGGTGATTTTGATCCGACATATAGTATCCCGAAAATTGTTTGCTCCACTCCAGGAGCAAAAAATTCATCGTAACCCAGGCAACAACAAGTGTTCTGTTTCGAAACATCGATGTCACTCTTGGTTCCTATTGTTAATTGTATTTTAGCTGTTGCTCCTCTGCAGTTTTGAGTTTTATAGTTTATTCATGAGTGGAAGTTTGACTGTAACCGGTTGTTCAAAATTTTTCTTTGTATCGTCAAAGAACACAACATCTCGACTAACTTTGATTTTATCTGTGGGTTTATATAGCAAGCGATAGAAGGTCGTCAAGTTTTTTTCTCACTTCTTACGACATGAGTGCATATGCCTTTCAATTAAAATAGTGCAGTCTTTATACATCTGTAATTTAATTTCCTCGTACTTCATGCAAAGTCCTCTCAATCAAAATCATCAGCTTTAAAATGCTCATTATTTCTAGATTCTTTTTCCTAACTTTTTCTTGGCTATTTATCTTTAATACAACATTCACAGGTCTCACAAATCCTACAATCAGTGACCTTTAAACCTGTGGCTTAGCCATTCGTTGCCATATCTTTCATACCATATGTGTCATGGT
This sequence comes from Oxycera nigricornis, assembly GCA_963942545.1. NCBI lineage: Eukaryota > Metazoa > Arthropoda > Insecta > Diptera > Stratiomyidae > Oxycera > Oxycera nigricornis. Next base: position 11,542,092 of record OZ012664.1, read on the forward strand.
GGCTGAGGCTCCGATGCCATAAATGTTGATATTTATCGCTGTCACTGATTATTGCTACGCTGACCCTTTTTTGTTTCAAGCTTAGAAAACCCTCCAATATTCATTTTAGATTCGTTATTACTTATCATTATTATTACTTGGTTTTCCTTTTGAATCCTCTATTTGTAAGCTTTGGCATGAAAAGTAAAATTTTTCCTACTCAAGTACAAATAATTCATTATGCATATTTTCCAATGCTTGATTCAATCTGTTGAATTTTAGATAACATTCTTTAAACACACGTTTTCTTGAAACTAAGTATTAAAATACTTATGAATGCCTTATTATTGATTGAACATCTTGTCACCTCCGAGTTTATAATGTACATTTATCTGATACTTTTGTAGCCATTGTTCCATAACAACTTACACTGTCCGATCACACTGACCATAGATAGATATCTTCTGGAATTTAATTTTACAGCAAACGGCAGAAATGAAGCCGGTTTTCAAGCTTGATATTTTTTCAGTCTCATTTTAAATGCCCAACGTTCCTATAAATCAACCAACCAATCCTTCTTCGGCTGTGCAGCATATCGAGAATTGTTCTGATTATGAACTTCGAATATAAAATGTCTTCACAGCTATTTCATTCACTTCTCTATCCGCAATAATTCCTTTCCGCATTTTGTTTTCGTCAAAAAGCCTACCTTTCACCAAATCTTAGATGAGTTCAGTCTCGCTTTTCCTTTGCAGAATAGTAATCAGCGTGGTTTATGAGTCAGATAGAATATTTAACTTCATTCCATTCTTTCATCCAAGGCTATTTGTTCACGTACTCCAATATCTTAGTTGTTGCAAGTTAACGTGGTCTTAAGATGATTATCTTGGAGTTTCATGCTTTAAAAGCTGTTTCCCCTTGCCTCATGAGTTTTACTATTCTTGACTTAAAAACCTATTGTAGCTCTAGCTTGATAATTTTTGGTTGTCCAGGTTTTTTGTAACTGGTTCAACATTTTAAATCACTGTCCACATTCCATCTTTGCTTGGCAAAGTTTCAAATTAGATTTTTATACTTGGTAATTTCAATTTCTAATTTATCAATCACAAAACGTTTTCCAAGCTCTTAGACCTTCTAGGTTTTTTCAATAATGTCACTTTCTCTTTAACACCAAATGTCTTTCACAAATCCATTAATGTCTAATTTTTTCAATACAGAAGCCAACCACTAGACCCATAATCTGTTGGAATAGAAACGATATTAATAAAATCATAAGGGTTGAACTGAAAACTAATTTCATTATAATGTTCACGATTAATTTTAGCTTAAAGATTAAAAAAAATATCTTTTGTAACAGTTGGAACAGAAAAATGTGGTTTAGCAGCCGACGATTGAAACGAACTGATAAACTGAAAAGTTTTCGGTGCATTTCAGATCGAGAAGGTCATGCTACTCTTTTAAAAGCGACTATCGTTGATAGTTATGGGCTGTTTTTTGAAGGAAAATGTGAAGTGCCACGATCCTGAGCTACTTGAGTGATAATACTCAACAGAATGAAGAAGAAGGAAAATTTTAGACATGACCTTTCGGACTGAAGATCTTTGAGTTTAAATAGTTTTTGATTTTATTCTCACCCCTAATTCTTGTAAAAATTCCACATGCAAACATTTAAATGCAGCCTTTTCACAAAAAAAAGTAAATCTTGATTGATTTGTTGTGTTTTTCAGACCATCTGACAGCGTAACCCTCTGATTGTCTCAGGTAAATAGTTTCCTTTCCATTCAAAAGTGCGATCTTTGCATCATAGTGGGAAATAAATATTTCCTTTTTACCTTATTTGGTATATAGTGTAGAATCAGTGAATTAATGAGTAGGCGAACATAATTGTGGAATCAGTGAATTAATAAGTAGGTGAGGAGTCAGGGAGTTCACGTCGGAAAAACAAAAGGATAAGTACGTCAAGCGGCTTTCGAGAGGAATCAATAATTTTTCGTAGAATTATAAAGACTCTTTTTCCGTAATAAAAATAATTATCCTTTGCACGGTGATTTTGATCCTACAAAGTGGGGGCTCAACCGGGATCATTTCGAGGCAACAGAGATATTTCGGTACGGGATCAAAGACGTTAGTGGTGAAATAAACGGTGACAGTCCATAGCTGAGAATTCGAAAAAGGTGCGTGCGGTACACAATAGGCAGACGGCCAATTGACGATATTTGTGTAACGTGCATAAGGTGTTAAAATGCCGGGTTCTACGGAAAATGTGACTTATGACGAATTGGACATGGAGGAATTACGTAGTAGACTCCAAGTGCTTGGCCTATCGATGAAAGGATCTAAGTCCGTCTTAATTGAACGGTTGAGAAAAGTTGATCAGGCGAGAAACGCAAGTGACGACGAAGAAGAAGATGAAAGTGACAACGAAGATGATTTGAATAATCTGAATGTGGGTGAACTGAAAGCTAGATTACGTGCATTGCAACTCAAGGTTACGGGTAAAAAGGCGGCGCTGATCAAACGCTTGAGGTTATCAGAGGCAATGACGAAGGGCGACACAGGTGTGAATGGTGAAACTAGTGTCGGAAAAAATAAAAAAATTGATAATCATCTCGAAGACGAAGATATTGATCTTGATACGTTAAGAAGCAAAGAGTTAAAGGCACGACTCATTGATTTGGGATTGAAGACGACGAGTAAAAAGGCCGAACTACTCGAAAGACTGAAGACGGCTCTGAGGGAAAAAGAGAAGAGTAATTTGAGCAGTGATGACAAAAGTAGTTTGGATAGTGAAAACAGTGACGATGAAGAATATGCAAACACCGGTGCGGGTGTGAAGCATGTACGTGGTGTTCTCAAGAGACGCAGCTCAGGTAAGAGTGATGAAAGAGATCGTTTTGCCGGTTATCCGTGCAATATTGTGACGTTCAAAGATGTTGACGATGCCTTGGAACGATTCAGCGATGATAGACGCCAGAATGTTCGACGGTGGTTTTCCACATTTGAAGAAACCGCGGAAATGTGCTCATGGTCAGAGGCACAGAAGGTGATTTACATAAATAAGTTGCTAGATGGACCAGCAAAAGTGTATGTGAATTAGGAGTGTCACGCTAAGACGTGGGGTAAATTAAAGACATACATAATTAAAGAATTCTCTGAAACGATGAACAGTAAACAAGTTCATGAAGAATTGGCTGCAGTGAAGAAAAAAAGTGAGGAATCTTATGAGGACTATGTTTATCGTGTGCTAGAGATGGAAAGTCACGTTGATATTGAGTTGGATGCAAAGTTGCAGTACATTATCGACGGCATTCACGATGACGAAGTGAACAAGTCAATTTTATATGGTGCAACAACGGTGAAAGACTTAAGAAGAAAAATGAAGCAATACGAAAGGCAAAGAAAAAAATACTAGGATGAAAACGCATGGAAAACAAGGCCAGAAGAGTAATAAAAATGACGGGATGAAAAAGACGAATCTCACACGAGATGGTGCAAAGTCTAAGCATTGCTTTAACTGCGGTAGTAAGGCGCATTTAAGTGTCAATTGTCCGAACACAGGGAAAGGGCCGAAGTGTTTTAACTGTGAGGAATTCGGGCATCTTTCTACGAGGTGCCTAAGACCTAAGAAGAATCATAGGGGCGAAAGAGGGACGGATGAGAAAAAGGAGAAAACTCGATGTGACGCACTGAAGACGGGGGACAAGAAAACATATAAGCATGTCAAAATATTGGGTCGAGATGTTACAGCTGTGTTGGCCTCAGGTAGCGACTTACATCTGGTGCGATCCAGTTGCTACGTGTGGCTCGCAGCCCCGAAGCTCGAGGCAAGAATAATTCCTTTCGATGGTGTCGGTGCGTTGAACCAACGCACACTTGGACGTTTCGAGGCGGAAATAATCATCGATAATTTGACATTCACATTTAATTTTGACGTAGTTCCGGATGAGTTTCTCGGACACGATTCGTTAGTGGGTGCTGAATTATCCGACCTTGCTGAAGTACGAGTAAAACACAGGCAAGCCGTGTTTAAGTAAATCGAGTCGATTGAGAATATAGTGGAGACCAATGACGCTGCCTGGAACGAAGTGTTGAATAACAGCGTGGGTCAAGTGACGGAAAATGACTATGACGTTTCAATCCGACATGTGATTGATCCAGAAATTAAAGACGAACTTCGAGAATTAGTTGAGAGCTATGTACTGGATAAAACTAAAGATACAGGAGTGAAAATGCGTATTATGTTGCAAGACGAGATGCCTGTATTTCAGAATCCACGACGACTCTCGGACGTACAGAAAAAACAAGTGAACAAAACGATTGAAGAATGGATTGAAGAAGGTGTCGTACGACCAAGTGTATCCAATTACGCTAGTCCCGTAGTGTTAACTGAGAAGAAAAATGGACTTATGAGACTTTGTTGTGATTATCGGTCACTGAACAAAAAAAATATTAAAGACAGAAATCCTTTACCATTGATCGAGGATCAATTGGATCGATTGCAAGATGCGCGAGTGTTTTCTACATTCGATTTAAAAAATGGATTCTTCCACGTGCCTGTTGAGGAAGAAAGTGTCAAGTATACGGCGTTTGTGGTGCCAGATGGGCACTATGAATTTCTAAAAGTTCCTTTCTGACTTTGTAACTCACCGGCGGTTTTCCAAAGACATATTAGAGCAATCTTTCGGTCGCTAATAACAAATGGCGTAGTGCTTCATCGATAATTTGACATCATCGATAATTTGACATTCACATTTAATTTTGACGTAGTTCCGGATGAGTTTCTCGGACACGATTTGTTAGTGGGTGGTGAATTATCCGACCGTGCTGAAGTACGAGTAAAACACAGGCAAGCCGTGTTGAAGTAAATCGAGTCGATTGAGAATATAGTGGAGACCAATGACGCTGCCTGGAACGAAGTGTTTGTTGCGTACCTTGATGACTTGATTGTTCCTGCTTAGGACGAGAAGGAAAATCTGGAGAAATTAAAAATTGTATTGAAAACGGCGAGTGAATACGGTTTGGTGATTAACTGGAAGAAATGTGAATTGTTGGTGAGAAGGGTTGATTACTTGGGATACATTGTAAAGGCCCGACAGATCCAAACCTCTGACAGAAAGACAATAGCAGTGAAGAAATTTCCAATTCCAAAAACAGTGAAACAGGTGCAAAGTTTTTTGGGACTCACGGGGTATTTTCGAAAATTTATTCCTCAATTTGCCGTGCATGCAACACCCCTGTCTCAATTGTTAAGAGACGGTATGAAATTTGAGTTTGGGGACAAACAGAAGGCGTCGTTTGAAAAGTTGAAGGAGGCCTTGATTGAATTGCCAGTGCTCAAGTTGTATCGTGTTGGGGCACAGACTGAATTGCACACAGATGCGTGTAAGGGCGGTTTAGGCGCTGTGTTGCTGCAAAAAGACGCAGAGGATGGCAGGTTGCACCCTGTCTACTATGCAAGCTGCAAGACGACACCCGCTGAGGAGAAATACACGAGTTATGTGTTGGAGATACTTGCAGTGGTAAAAGCGTTGAAAAAATTTCGAGTGTATTTGTTGAACATTGACTTCAAGATTGTGACAGACTGTCAGGCATTTGTGTTATCGATGAAAAAGAAAGACTTGTCTTTAAGAGTGTCGCATTGGGCGCTGTTAATTGATCAATTCAATTATACAATTGAGCATCGACCTCGTACGTCAATGCGCCATGTTGACGCATTAAGTAGAAATCCAGTTGAGATTTTACTTGTGCAGGAAGGCCGAGATGGTTTGATCAAAAAAATACAGAAAGCATAGCAAGACGATCCTGAATTGAAGAAAATTATTAATTCAGTTGAAACAGGGCAAAATGATGAATTTTCCATGTCGAAAAAAGGAGTGTTGTATAGCGAGAGTGATGGAGATGAACTCATGGTGGTTCCAAAAAGAATGCAATATGACGCCATTAAACAGGCTCACGAACAAGGACATTTTGGTTGAAATAAAATTGAGTTTATGTTGAAACGTGAATTAGACGAATTGATCAAGTTATTTGAGAAGCAACGTACAAATCTCCGTAATGATGCAAGAAAGAGCATCTTAAAAATTCAGGAGGAAAATAGGAGGACATTTAACCGGAAGAGAAAATCGGCTTTAGTCGCCATTCAAAGAACGCTGTATGGTGGTGGTCTAAAGTTATACCCTACGTTTTTGGGGCCGTACAAGATTGTCACGGTCATGAGAAATAATCGTTATGTTGTCGAAAAGGTCGGAGACCACGAAGGTCCCAATCGCACGAGTTCGGCAGCAGACTGTATGAAGCCTTGGGTAAAGTCTACTGAAGATTACAACGAGTGGTTCGTAGATGATGACGATAATGGCATCGGGAAAAACGACACTGAGTGAAAATGCGGTATCGAGGACGATACCAGGGCAGGATGGCAGGTTGTAGAATCAGTGAATTAATGAGTAGGCGAACATAATTGTGGAATCAGTGAAATAATAAGTAGGCGAGGAGTCAGGGAGCTCACGTCGGAAAAACAAAAGGATAAGTACGTCAAGCTGTTTTGGAGACGAATCAATAATTTTTCGTAGAATTATAAAGACTCTTTTTCCGTAATAAAAATAATTATCCTTTGCCCGGTGATTTTGATCCGACATATAGTATCCCGAAAATTGTTTGCTCCACTCCAGGAGCAAAAAATTCATCGTAACCCAGGCAACAACAAGTGTTCTGTTTCGAAACATCGATGTCACTCTTGGTTCCTATTGTTAATTGTATTTTAGCTGTTGCTCCTCTGCAGTTTTGAGTTTTATAGTTTATTCATGAGTGGAAGTTTGACTGTAACCGGTTGTTCAAAATTTTTCTTTGTATCGTCAAAGAACACAACATCTCGACTAACTTTGATTTTATCTGTGGGTTTATATAGCAAGCGATAGAAGGTCGTCAAGTTTTTTTCTCACTTCTTACGACATGAGTGCATATGCCTTTCAATTAAAATAGTGCAGTCTTCATACATCTGTAATTTAATTTCCTCGTACTTCATGCAAAGTCCTCTCAATCAAAATCATCAGCTTTAAAATGCTCATTATTTCTAGATTCTTTTTCCTAACTTTTTCTTGGCTATTTATCTTTAATACAACATTCACAGGTCTCACAAATCCTACAATCAGTGACCTTTAAACCTGTGGCTTAGCCATTCGTTGCCATATCTTTCATACCATATGTGTCATGGTGGCTGAGGCTCCGATGCCATAAATGTTGATATTTATCGCTGTCACTGATTATTGCTACGCTGACCCTTTTTTGTTTCAAGCTTAGAAAACCCTCCAATATTCATTTTAGATTCGTTATTACTTATCATTATTATTACTTGGTTTTCCTTTTGAATCCTCTATTTGTAAGCTTTGGCATGAAAAGTAAAATTTTTCCTACTCAAGTACAAATAATTCATTATGCATATTTTCCAATGCTTGATTCAATCTGTTGAATTTTAGATAACATTCTTTAAACACACGTTTTCTTGAAACTAAGTATTAAAATACTTATGAATGCCTTATTATTGATTGAACATCTTGTCACCTCCGAGTTTATAATGTACATTTATCTGATACTTTTGTAGCCATTGTTCCATAACAACTTACACTGTCCGATCACACTGACCATAGATAGATATCTTCTGGAATTTAATTTTACAGCAAACGGCAGAAATGAAGCCGGTTTTCAAGCTTGATATTTTTTCAGTCTCATTTTAAATGCCCAACGTTCCTATAAATCAACCAACCAATCCTTCTTCGGCTGTGCAGCATATCGAGAATTGTTCTGATTATGAACTTCGAATATAAAATGTCTTCACAGCTATTTCATTCACTTCTCTATCCGCAATAATTCCTTTCCGCATTTTGTTTTCGTCAAAAAGCCTACCTTTCACCAAATCTTAGATGAGTTCAGTCTCGCTTTTCCTTTGCAGAATAGTAATCAGCGTGGTTTATGAGTCAGATAGAATATTTAACTTCATTCCATTCTTTCATCCAAGGCTATTTGTTCACGTACTCCAATATCTTAGTTGTTGCAAGTTAACGTGGTCTTAAGATGATTATCTTGGAGTTTCATGCTTTAAAAGCTGTTTCCCCTTGCCTCATGAGTTTTACTATTCTTGACTTAAAAACCTATTGTAGCTCTAGCTTGATAATTTTTGGTTGTCCAGGTTTTTTGTAACTGGTTCAACATTTTAAATCACTGTCCACATTCCATCTTTGCTTGGCAAAGTTTCAAATTAGATTTTTATACTTGGTAATTTCAATTTCTAATTTATCAATCACAAAACGTTTTCCAAGCTCTTAGACCTTCTAGGTTTTTTCAATAATGTCACTTTCTCTTTAACACCAAATGTCTTTCACAAATCCATTAATGTCTAATTTTTTCAATACAGAAGCCAACCACTAGACCCATAATCTGTTGGAATAGAAACGATATTAATAAAATCATAAGGGTTGAACTGAAAACTAATTTCATTATAATGTTCACGATTAATTTTAGCTTAAAGATTAAAAAAAATATCTTTTGTAACAGTTGGAACAGAAAAATGTGGTTTAGCAGCCGACGATTGAAACGAACTGATAAACTGAAAAGTTTTCGGTGCATTTCAGATCGAGAAGGTCATGCTACTCTTTTAAAAGCGACTATCGTTGATAGTTATGGGCTGTTTTTTGAAGGAAAATGTGAAGTGCCACGATCCTGAGCTACTTGAGTGATAATACTCAACAGAATGAAGAAGAAGGAAAATTTTAGACATGACCTTTCGGACTGAAGATCTTTGAGTTTAAATAGTTTTTGATTTTATTCTCACCCCTAATTCTTGTAAAAATTCCACATGCAAACATTTAAATGCAGCCTTTTCACAAAAAAAAGTAAATCTTGATTGATTTGTTGTGTTTTTCAGACCATCTGACAGCGTAACCCTCTGATTGTCTCAGGTAAATAGTTTCCTTTCCATTCAAAAGTGCGATCTTTGCATCATAGTGGGAAATAAATATTTCCTTTTTACCTTATTTGGTATATAGTGTAGAATCAGTGAATTAATGAGTAGGCGAACATAATTGTGGAATCAGTGAATTAATAAGTAGGTGAGGAGTCAGGGAGTTCACGTCGGAAAAACAAAAGGATAAGTACGTCAAGCGGCTTTCGAGAGGAATCAATAATTTTTCGTAGAATTATAAAGACTCTTTTTCCGTAATAAAAATAATTATCCTTTGCACGGTGATTTTGATCCTACAAAGTGGGGGCTCAACCGGGATCATTTCGAGGCAACAGAGATATTTCGGTACGGGATCAAAGACGTTAGTGGTGAAATAAACGGTGACAGTCCATAGCTGAGAATTCGAAAAAGGTGCGTGCGGTACACAATAGGCAGACGGCCAATTGACGATATTTGTGTAACGTGCATAAGGTGTTAAAATGCCGGGTTCTACGGAAAATGTGACTTATGACGAATTGGACATGGAGGAATTACGTAGTAGACTCCAAGTGCTTGGCCTATCGATGAAAGGATCTAAGTCCGTCTTAATTGAACGGTTGAGAAAAGTTGATCAGGCGAGAAACGCAAGTGACGACGAAGAAGAAGATGAAAGTGACAACGAAGATGATTTGAATAATCTGAATGTGGGTGAACTGAAAGCTAGATTACGTGCATTGCAACTCAAGGTTACGGGTAAAAAGGCGGCGCTGATCAAACGCTTGAGGTTATCAGAGGCAATGACGAAGGGCGACACAGGTGTGAATGGTGAAACTAGTGTCGGAAAAAATAAAAAAATTGATAATCATCTCGAAGACGAAGATATTGATCTTGATACGTTAAGAAGCAAAGAGTTAAAGGCACGACTCATTGATTTGGGATTGAAGACGACGAGTAAAAAGGCCGAACTACTCGAAAGACTGAAGACGGCTCTGAGGGAAAAAGAGAAGAGTAATTTGAGCAGTGATGACAAAAGTAGTTTGGATAGTGAAAACAGTGACGATGAAGAATATGCAAACACCGGTGCGGGTGTGAAGCATGTACGTGGTGTTCTCAAGAGACGCAGCTCAGGTAAGAGTGATGAAAGAGATCGTTTTGCCGGTTATCCGTGCAATATTGTGACGTTCAAAGATGTTGACGATGCCTTGGAACGATTCAGCGATGATAGACGCCAGAATGTTTGACGGTGGTTTTCCACATTTGAAGAAACCGCGGAAATGTGCTCATGGTCAGAGGCACAGAAGGTGATTTACATGAATAAGTTGCTAGATGGACCAGCAAAAGTGTATGTGAATTAGGAGTGTCACGCTAAGACGTGGGGTAAATTGAAGACATACATAATTAAAGAATTCTCTGAAACGATGAACAGTAAACAAGTTCATGAAGAATTGGCTGCAGTGAAGAAAAAAAGTGAGGAATCTTATGAGGACTATGTTTATCGTGTGCTAGAGATGGAAAGTCACGTTGATATTGAGTTGGATGCAAAGTTGCAGTACATTATCGACGGCATTCACGATGACGAAGTGAACAAGTCAATTTTATATGGTGCAACAACGGTGAAAGACTTAAGAAGAAAAATGAAGCAATACGAAAGGCAAAGAAAAAATACTAGGATGAAAACGCATGGAAAACAAGGCCAGAAGAGTAATACAAATGACGGGATGAAAAAGACGAATCTCACACGAGATGGTGCAAAGTCTAAGCATTGCTTTAACTGCGGTAGTAAGGCGCATTTAAGTGTCAATTGTCCGAACACAGGGAAAGGGCCGAAGTGTTTTAACTGTGAGGAATTCGGGCATCTTTCTACGAGGTGCCTAAGACCTAAGAAGAATCATAGGGGCGAAAGAGGGACGGATGAGAAAAAGGAGAAAACTCGATGTGACGCACTGAAGACGGGGGACAAGAAAACATATAAGCATGTCAAAATATTGGGTCGAGATGTTACAGCTGTGTTGGCCTCAGGTAGCGACTTACATCTGGTGCGATCCAGTTGCTACGTGTGGCTCGCAGCCCCGAAGCTCGAGGCAAGAATAATTCCTTTCGATGGTGTCGGTGCGTTGAACCAACGCACACTTGGACGTTTCGAGGCGGAAATAATCATCGATAATTTGACATTCACATTTAATTTTGACGTAGTTCCGGATGAGTTTCTCGGACACGATTCGTTAGTGGGTGCTGAATTATCCGACCTTGCTGAAGTACGAGTAAAACACAGGCAAGCCGTGTTTAAGTAAATCGAGTCGATTGAGAATATAGTGGAGACCAATGACGCTGCCTGGAACGAAGTGTTGAATAACAGCGTGGGTCAAGTGACGGAAAATGACTATGACGTTTCAATCCGACATGTGATTGATCCAGAAATTAAAGACGAACTTCGAGAATTAGTTGAGAGCTATGTACTGGATAAAACTAAAGATACAGGAGTGAAAATGCGTATTATGTTGCAAGACGAGATGCCTGTATTTCAGAATCCACGACGACTCTCGGACGTACAGAAAAAACAAGTGAACAAAACGATTGAAGAATGGATTGAAGAAGGTGTCGTACGACCAAGTGTATCCAATTACGCTAGTCCCGTAGTGTTAACTGAGAAGAAAAATGGACTTATGAGACTTTGTTGTGATTATCGGTCACTGAACAAAAAAAATATTAAAGACAGAAATCCTTTACCATTGATCGAGGATCAATTGGATCGATTGCAAGATGCGCGAGTGTTTTCTACATTCGATTTAAAAAATGGATTCTTCCACGTGCCTGTTGAGGAAGAAAGTGTCAAGTATACGGCGTTTGTGGTGCCAGATGGGCACTATGAATTTCTAAAAGTTCCTTTCTGACTTTGTAACTCACCGGCGGTTTTCCAAAGACATATTAGAGCAATCTTTCGGTCGCTAATAACAAATGGCGTAGTGCTTGCGTACCTTGATGACTTGATTGTTCCTGCTTAGGACGAGAAGGAAAATCTGGAGAAATTAAAAATTGTATTGAAAACGGCGAGTGAATACGGTTTGGTGATTAACTGGAAGAAATGTGAATTGTTGGTGAGAAGGGTTGATTACTGGGGATACATTGTAAAGGCCGGACAGATCCAACCCTCTGACAGAAAGACAATAGCAGTGAAGAAATTTCCAATTCCAAAAACAGTGAAACAGGTGCAAAGTTTTTTGGGACTCACGGGGTATTTTCGAAAATTTATTCCTCAATTTGCCGTGCATGCAACACCCCTGTCTCAATTGTTAAGAGACGGTATGAAATTTGAGTTTGGGGACAAACAGAAGGCGTCGTTTGAAAAGTTGAAGGAGGCCTTGATTGAATTGCCAGTGCTCAAGTTGTATCGTGTTGGGGCACAGACTGAATTGCACACAGATGCGTGTATGGGCGGTTTAGGCGCTGTGTTGCTGCAAAAAGACGCAGAGGATGGCAGGTTGCACCCTGTCTACTATGCAAGCTGCAAGACGACACCCGCTGAGGAGAAATACACGAGTTATGTGGTGGAGATACTTGCAGTGGTAGAAGCGTTGAAAAAATTTCGAGTGAATTTGTTGAACATTGACTTCAAGATTGTGACAGACTGTCAGGCATTTGTGTTATCGATGAAAAAGAAAGACTTGTCTTTAAGAGTGTCGCATTGGGCGCTGTTAATTGATCAATTCAATTATACAATTGAGCATCGACCTCGTACGTCAATGCGCCATGTTGACGCATTAAGTAGAAATCCAGTTGAGATTTTACTTGTGCAGGAAGGCCGAGATGGTTTGATCAAAAAAATACAGAAAGCATAGCAAGACGATCCTGAATTGAAGAAAATTATTAATTCAGTTGAAACAGGGCAAAATGATGAATTTTCCATGTCGAAAAAAGGAGTGTTGTATAGCGAGAGTGATGGAGATGAACTCATGGTGGTTCCAAAAAGAATGCAATATGACGCCATTAAACAGGCTCACGAACAAGGACATTTTGGTTGAAATAAAATTGAGTTTATGTTGAAACGTGAATTAGACGAATTGATCAAGTTATTTGAGAAGCAACGTACAAATCTCCGTAATGATGCAAGAAAGAGCATCTTAAAAATTCAGGAGGAAAATAGGAGGACATTTAACCGGAAGAGAAAATCGGCTTTAGTCGCCATTCAAAGAACGCTGTATGGTGGTGGTCTAAAGTTATACCCTACGTTTTTGGGGCCGTACAAGATTGTCACGGTCATGAGAAATAATCGTTATGTTGTCGAAAAGGTCGGAGACCACGAAGGTCCCAATCGCACGAGTTCGGCAGCAGACTGTATGAAGCCTTGGGTAAAGTCTACTGAAGATTACAACGAGTGGTTCGTAGATGATGACGATAATGGCATCGGGAAAAACGACACTGAGTGAAAATGCGGTATCGAGGACGATACCAGGGCAGGATGGCAGGTTGTAGAATCAGTGAATTAATGAGTAGGCGAACATAATTGTGGAATCAGTGAAATAATAAGTAGGCGAGGAGTCAGGGAGTTCACGTCGGAAAAACAAAAGGATAAGTACGTCAAGCTGTTTTGGAGACGAATCAATAATTTTTCGTAGAATTATAAAGACTCTTTTCCGTAATAAAAATAATTATCCTTTGCCCGGTGATTTTGATCCGACATATAGTATCCCGAAAATTGTTTGCCTCACTCCAGGAGCAAAAAATTCATCGTAACCCAGGCAACAACAAGTGTTCTGTTTCGAAACATCGATGTCACTCTTGGTTCCTATTGTTAATTGTATTTTAGCTGTTGATCCTCTGCAGTTTTGAGTTTTGTAGTTTATTCATGAGTGGAAGTTTGACTGTAACCGGTTGTTCAAAATTTTTCTTTGTATCGTCAAAGAACACAACATCTCGACTAACTTTGATTTTATCTGTGGGTTTATATAGCAAGCGATAGAGGGTCGTCAAGTTTTTTTCTCACTTCTTACGACATGAGTGCATATGCCTTTCAATTAAAATAGTGCAGTCTTTATACATCTGTAATTTAATTTCCTCGTACTTCATGCAAAGTCCTCTCAATCAAAATCATCAGCTTCAAAATGCTCATTATTTCTAGATTCTTTTTCCTAACTTTTTCTTGGCTATTTATCTTTAATACAACATTCACAGGTCTCACAAATCCTACAATCAGTGACCTTTAAACCTGTGGCTTAGCCATTCGTTGCCATATCTTTCATACCATATGTGTCATGGTGGCTGAGGCTCCGATGCCATAAATGTTGATATTTATCGCTGTCACTGATTATTGCTACGCTGACCCTTTTTTGTTTCAAGCTTAGAAAACCCTCCAATATTCATTTTAGATTCGTTATTACTTATCATTATTATTACTTGGTTTTCCTTTTGAATCCTCTATTTGTAAGCTTTGGCATGAAAAGTAAAATTTTTCCTACTCAAGTACAAATAATTCATTATGCATATTTTCCAATGCTTGATTCAATCTGTTGAATTTTAGATAACATTCTTTAAACACACGTTTTCTTGAAACTAAGTATTAAAATACTTATGAATGCCTTATTATTGATTGAACATCTTGTCACCTCCGAGTTTATAATGTACATTTATCTGATACTTTTGTAGCCATTGTTCCATAACAACTTACACTGTCCGATCACACTGACCATAGATAGATATCTTCTGGAATTTAATTTTACAGCAAACGGCAGAAATGAAGCCGGTTTTCTAGCTTGATATTTTTTCAGTCTCATTTTAAATGCCCAACGTTCCTATAAATCAACCAACCAATCCTTCTCCGGCTGTGCAGCATATCGAGAATTGTTCTGATTATGAACTTCGAACATAAAAATGTCTTCACAGCTATTTCATTCACTTCTCTATCCGCAATAATTCCTTTCCGCATTTTGTTTTCGTCAAAGCCTACCTTTCACCAAATCTTAGATGAGTTCAGTCTCGCTTTTCCTTTGCAGAATAGTAATCAGCGTGGTTTATGAGTCAGATAGAATATTTAACTTCATTCCATTCTTTCATCCAAGGCTATTTGTTCACGTACTCCAATATCTTAGTTGTTGCAAGTTAACGTGGTCTTAAGATGATTATCTTGGAGTTTCATGCTTTAAAAGCTGTTTCCCCTTGCCTCATGAGTTTTACTATTCTTGACTTAAAAACCTATTGTAGCTCTAGCTTGATAATTTTTGGTTGTCCAGGTTTTTTGTAACTGGTTCAACATTTTAAATCACTGTCCACATTCCATCTTTGCTTGGCAAAGTTTCAAATTAGATTTTTATACTTGGTAATTTCAATTTCTAATTTATCAATCACAAAACGTTTTCCAAGCTCTTAGACCTTCTAGGTTTTTTCAATAATGTCACTTTCTCTTTAACACCAAATGTCTTTCACAAATCCATTAATGTCTAATTTTTTCAATACAGAAGCCAACCACTAGACCCATAATCTGTTGGAATAGAAACGATATTAATAAAATCATAAGGGTTGAACTGAAAACTAATTTCATTATAATGTTCACGATTAATTTTAGCTTAAAGATTAAAAAAAATATCTTTTGTAACAGTTGGAACAGAAAAATGTGGTTTAGCAGCCGACGATTGAAACGAACTGATAAACTGAAAAGTTTTCGGTGCATTTCAGATCGAGAAGGTCATGCTACTCTTTTAAAAGCGACTATCGTTGATATTCTAAGTTATGGGCTGTTTTTTGAAGGAAAATGTGAAGTGCCACGATCCTGAGCTACTTGAGTGATAATACTCAACAGAATGAAGAAGAAGGAAAATTTTACACATGACCTTTCGGACTGAAGATCTTTGAGTTTAAATAGTTTTTGATTTTATTTTCACCCCTAATTCTTGTAAAAATTCCACATGCAAACATTTAAATGCAGCCTTTTCACAAAAAAAGAAAATATTGATTGATTTGAATAGACTAACACTGTTAAATAGGGCAGACTTCTAGTGCAGTGAGCATTATTGAAAAGACAAGTATTGGATCTTGTAAAAATTGAACCTATGATAAGTGTAAAAAGAATTACAGTAATGTTGGAAGTAATTCATTCATCCGTTTGAAGGATTCGAAATGATGGTCATCGTCATCCTTGCCAAAGGATTTAGGATTGGAAAATGAGGAGGCCAATGATTTTTACAGCAGAACATGAATAATGTTATATTTCTCTTATATAATATTAGCAGATGTGGCAGTTGTTACAATATATTTTCTCAACGTTCATAGCATGCATAGATGGTCGCAAGAAAATCTGCATCCCAATCAGAAAATTTTCCGATCTATCGTTAGAATTTAAACCGAAAGACGTGATTTTCTGAAATTTCTGTTGATACTGTTGGTAATGCATTTCATTTTTTCCAACAGAATTGCTATCTGTTAGTTTTTTATGAAATGTTTGCAATTAATATTATACAATTACAGCTCATTCAACACTTTTACATTTGACGAATTCAAGGAAATATTACATATTTTGCTGACTGAGAACCATAGGTGCTTCAATATCTGGCATATGCCAGATAATAATAGCACCTGTGGTTCCAAAGAATATATGCTTACATCAGCTTAAAGTAATAACAACTAATATACAAAAAAAATTAAAAATAGTTTCAAAATATATTCAAATTAAAGCCATTTTGCTTGTTTTACTTTTTGTTGCTTTATTTTATGTTTCGAATATTATATTAGACACTACTAATTTGTGCAATAAAACTAAAAGTATTTCGAAGAAAATGTAAAATATCGAATTTTTCCTTGGCAACCAATTATAATGAGAACATTTTTTTGGATTCGCTTCCATTTGTCGCGAAGTTTGAATTTTTCTTTCTGAAAATCAGATTAAATTCATACTTTCGAATTTCATTACAAAAACACAAAATTTTGAATCATTTTTAATAAAGTGTTTTTTTTTGCAATACCACGAATTGAGAATATTCATCGGAATCGTCTTAATTAACACCGTGCTAGCTTCAATTAAACTTCCCAACTTCAACTTCCCAGTAATATCTACATAAACATCAAAAACATTAGAACACAATAATAATTTTGAAAATACTACTACTTTAAATAATAATAATGAGAGGTAATCATAACAGTAATAGGAATGAGGTAATATGAATCATCTCATCTATGGGAGGGTCCATTGATTACGTAAGGTTTTTGGTCAATGGGGACAGATTGATTGAATATTTACGTGGATCAATCGATGGGGCCCTTTTCTATGCTATTTGTTATTTTCATATCGATGCTTGAATGACAAAAAAGCGCCAGCAAAAATAAATGGAGTTTTTTTTATTACGCCCACTGAAGAGATTTTGTCGCGTGATGGTCATTTTGAATAGTTGCGTTCAAAATTGTCACCACTTCGGCATAATCACTGAATTTATATTTTTTCACGATTTACAACAATGAGATTAATAATTATTTATTATTTTCAATTGGTCTTGAAAAACATTGAGTATGCAGTCAATCATCGGTTTAAATGCATGTAAAAGGATAATCCATTACAATTGGTGAGGGGGGTAGTAATTGAAATCTTACAAACACTAAAAAACAAACTGCAAACTACCATTTTTTATTTGATGAAAGCTTTTTTCGTATGAACCCTTTCTACATGACGACTTTGAATGATTTATTACTTTGAATTTTTTTTGAAGTCATTGAAAAAAGTTTTGTTGGTTTATCTACAAAAATTAATAAGAGAATATAAATTAATAAAGAGTAAAGAGAAATACACTTTTCACGCGAAGAGACGGTGCAGCTCGCATTTGGGTGGGCAAATCACTGGATTCTCTCTTAATTTTCTCTTAAATCTCTCTTAAATCCCAATTTATTTTTGGATTCTATCAGCTCGTTTATCTACTGGGTCTCCATATACTGTGGGCATAACGATGAATGTGCACATGAGATGATTTGTTTGTAAATAATTTGCAGGGCTGCCAGAAGTAGTTTACAAGTAGATGCATATATTAAGATGCAATTTAAAGTTTCGAATGTAGTAGTTTAAAATGTGAAATTATACAAGATGATCTTAGTTGAAAGTACAGGTTTTTGTCATTGTCAGACAGTAAAGGCGCAATTGTGCTTTTATATATTTTGTGTGGAAATTATATATTAATATATTTTTCATATAAAAATGTAACTTTATTAAGGTTTTTTTCAGTCAAATATGGGCTTAAAGATTCGGAAAGCTACGATCGTAAGTATTCCGAATGGAGTTTTATGAACTCAAAAATCAAGTAAACAACTAATACATCTACAGATTTACCTAATTGTATGGTAACTCTGAACTACGGAAAAATGTATTGACCAGTTGTCAGTCCTAAGCCTGAAAAAAGTATGAAGGAAAATCGATTTTCTTCTCAACTGTCTCTTTAACTAACTAAAAATGATCGACAGGTCACAAAAGTGCACTAGTTTTCAATGTTAAACTGTACAGCGTACATATCTTTCTGGATACCTAACTCATAATATCAATCATCTCTTATGACTCAGTGATCCAAATGATCTAGATGATCCAAATGATCTTGATGATCCAAATGATTCGAATGATACATATCACTGATCTGGGTCTTTTTACGGAGCCAGATTCAAATGATAAGTTTTTGCCACCTCTAATTGATACCCTGCTGGATCTCAACAGGTGAGAAGTTGTCCATGCCAGGGGATTTAAAGGGTTGAAATGAGCTGATTGCCCAGCGTAGGAGCCTGTCATTTTTACAGGCACGAAAGTAAGGCTTGCTACACTGACAAATACCCAACCGCCTAAAGTGTTCCATAAAAATGGTTTACGGAGTATTGAAAGCGGCAGGAATTTGCAAGATATTCCTCGAACTAAGAGAGCCCGAAAGACAAGTCATAGTATGCATGGACAAACCGTCCACACCTAGAAACGGAACCCAAAATGAACAGATGTTGAATTTCATCGCCAACTTTTCGGGGAAAGTAGTGAAATTTCGGTGAGACGTCTTGTAGAAGCCAGAATACATGGCAAAGGTGCTGGAGACTCATAACGACAATGCTGAATCGCCTACAAGAAGTTGTCTGGAGCAAGTATCAATGTTATGTAGCATGTGATTCGAAATTATCGATCAAAAGTGAAACTGAAAATTGTTCATATCATCTTGTTCTTACGTTCAATATGAACTTGTAAATGAATGTTAATGTTAATAATACTTTCATATTAGGAGAGACCATTTTCTGAAAGGACCCAACGATGTCCGGAAAAAACAACATGTCTTATTTAATCGTTCCATTTTTCTTAAACATAAATTTTTCAAGATAAGGTTTTTTTGTAAACGCGAAAGATTGATTCATTCCACTCACCATGTTTGCAAAACGTATAATTCTCAATCTTTTTTAAGCTAATTTAACACTCACATATTGTTAGTTTTTGAATGCAAATTGTACACTAAGCAACGCCTAAAAAAGCCAATCCCATAAACTTTTTTTCATAAAATCTTGCATATCGTCCAAGTCGACACCAGCAGATTATTTCGAAATTGTGTTCAGTCTTATGTTATGTTTTCTTTTTAAAAGTTCCGACTAACCAGAAAAAGCTCGAAAATTCTTTAAATTTAAGTCACTGGCTTTCGCCTGATGTTCGATCATTAGCCCAGATTCAGCAATGCTTATGGTTTTGTTAAATAATTCTAGTACTTGACTCCTTCCCATCCTGTGATGTGGAACTTTTTGTCTTATTAGCTGATTATATTTTATATCACCGTTATAAGGGTAAAATGATATATGTGATATTTTTGGTGAAATTGAGATTCACGGGTTGTTGATTAATAAGAAAATTTTTCTAAATTATCTATGCGTAATTGATACTCTTCAGAGCAAGAATTTATTGGTATCTACTTTTTGTTGACCGTTTAAGAGGAGTTAACCCAAATTAAACGTTTTACAAAGGTTGTTCGTGCCAAAACATCGAAAATGCCAGGTTTATAGAGACCACACCTGTTAGATTTACTAGGGTTTCATGACACTCGTTTCATTTACCATTAGCCTGTTTTAAGAAAAAAATCGAAAATATTGTTGAAACGAAGATTTGAACTACTTGAAAACTCAACAATCGAGTCTGGTTTTAAAGATGGCTCTATCTGAAGGCAAGCACCCGGAAAAATGATTTTGTGATAGTTATTGATCGAGGTCACCGGAAACGTTTTTGTAACGATCCTATATACAACAAACAACATAACAAAGAACACAAGAAAAAATTGAATCCTGGAAAGCTAATATTTTAATAATTTTGAGACTAAATCCGGGCTGACGCTCGTTTGATTACTATATTTTTTGATTTACATGGTAGCAGAATTTTGTGATAGCCCTTGTTATAATGTTGCTTATTTTAGCTGATTAATTTTTTATGTTTTTGAAAATTTAGGAACATACCTTTCATATAATCATTTATTTTGGGTTTTGAACCTCCGTGTCTAGTCGACAACACCGCCCACAAGTGTGGATTTGGTTCGCAACTTTGCTAACACTATTTGCACTCTAAATGAGGTTCTTTTTTTGTAATTAACCACTAACCGTGGTCGTACTGTCTGGTGGCGGATGGTAAATGACAGTACCTGAAGAGGATGCCGTCCGTCACCCCGAAACCACGCTTCCCCATTTAATACCTTTCATCATTGATATACTAAAAGGCTAACAAAAGACAATTTAAACTAAAAAAAAAACATTCATATGTGGATATTTTCTTTTTACGTGTGTATAAATCTAGATACAGCTGGGAGGGCGCTTATTTTCTAATTACTACCAACTTTTTTACTATCAACAATTAAGCAACATTTTCCCCTCATTATTTACTTCCCAGTTCCTTGTTGTTGTAATGGGGTAGATTTTGCGAATCCCAAATTTTGACATATCTCCACGTTTTAATGCCTCTAGAATTCCAATCGTTTTTAGAGAGAAGCCTGTGTGTGTATGTACGTATGTGCGTTCGAAATTATTTTCCGTCTCGATTATCTCAAGAATCAAAGATCGCAATGACGTGGAGCTGGTTTCTAACGACGCGTCATGACGTAACTTGAAACTGAATGAGTTTTCAGCAAAATCAGTACAGCCGTTTTTTATTGAGGATGAAAAAAACTGAAAAAAGTCAAAAAATAGAAACTTAAACTGTTGAAACGCAGTATAAATTCGTCCAGATCCCGAATACCTGCATAGCAACATTATTATTATTATTATTATTATTGTGTGTTTTAGCAAAATTGTGTTGTAAAATATGTTTTTTTTTAAAAAACAAGAATAATTTATAGAATTCCAAACTTATTTTTTGAGATATGGGATGTGTGACGCTAATGCGGATATTAATTGGATATTGTTATAAATAGTTTAATATTGTTAATAACAATCAAATATTATTAGTTGTAATTTGATATTTTAAATGTAAATTCAATTATAATTATTCAGTAACGATCAAACATTCTCAATAACGAATGATTATTATTAATAATAATTAAATACTCTCAATAATGGTAGGGGATTCCGGCCTCGTGATGGTAGCCGAGGTGGAGGACGAGGATGACGAGGAGTTGGACGAGGAAAAAGACGAGGTTGTCGAGGCTTTGGTATAGGACGAGCAGGGGGCGAAGGAATCTTTTCTACCAAAACTTTCATGGTTGGATAAAAAATTAATAAATGTAATAAAAGTTATTGTAATAGGTTTGAATACTAATTATTAATAAAAGTAATTATTAATCACAGTAAATAACAATATAAACAAATTATAGCTTCTTTATTCACTCCACACTTAGGCCTCATTTCTAGATTCTCCTTTTCATTCGATTGTATTCTCTTGTAGCTTACTTAATTTCCATTATTTTGATTAATAGCTCCCTTAAAGTTACTGTTCATTTATTTTTTCCTAGGATTGTAGATTTTTCACGTCAAGGCAAATTCATAATTAGATCTTTGTATTTCTTTGGATAGCATTTTTTGGTCTTGATTAAGTGAAATTGTTTAGGTGCTATAATTCATCCGTCAATAATTAGTCCAAGAGGAGACATTAAACGAAATAAAAATCATCTTGGCCACGTTTTGAACAATCCCAGCTTTCAACCACAAAAAGAGCATAAGAACTCAATAAAACGCTGAAACGAGAATCAATCCGTGCCGTCCCGAAATCACCGGTAACTAGGAGCAAAAGAGAAGAAACATCCTTCCAGAGAAGTGAAAAGCACTGTACGTGTGTACGACCTAAAACGAGCGAACAACTGTTTTTATTTTATTCTCCTGGCCCCGTTACGATGTTATGCTCGGTCAGTGTACTGAAGAAGTTCATCGGATTTTTTCCAATTCATTTTGTTCCACCTGTGTTATGTCAATTACCGACATTCTTCAGCTGGCGTTAGTGAGACAGATTCTCCGTTGACAATTGTCAGCGACGAATGTTTGTTGACAGTGCGAGTTTCAGCGATGACGAATTGATCGATCCTTCAGTGTAGGCTCCATGGCGCCGCAATTATGGTGATGGAAGCTGCTGAACGTTGCCGCATCCCTTTTGGTGGGTAATCGTCTGTATCAAAATACTATGCTGAAGGTGAACCACTGGTCAGACTTCGTTCACGGTATTGGTCCTTATTAGGAAAAGTACGTATGAGTATAGATGCTTCGATCACCGTGGCCGGGCGCGCTGCCCACTTGATTTGGTTGGTGCAAATTTAAACACCATCTATTCGGTACACACGGCTTACCGTGACTCGTGACTCGATTTGTGGCACGACCTCCGTGACAGTTTGTGAGATCGCACAACAATTTATTTCATACTTAGTTATCGAATTCAAAATCGCTAACCTAAATAAATCAAATCCATAAATATACAATTCAATATCCTCACAATGTAATATTACCAAAAGAATCTGGTATGCTTATTAACTTCTCATTTGCAATTGTTTATCTATCTATCTATGGTGTACTGACAGTTGTTGAGTTTTAACTTGAAGAATCCTCGTTCCAGCGTGCATGCTCTTTTATTTGATCGGTCATGCTGCGCGGTGATCATAACAAAACATTTGTCCGTTTCTCTTCCCTGATCCAGATACAAAGTCTAATCCTGACGACTAATTAGGAACCAGGCTACTCTAAACGTATAGTATGGCTCTCAAAAACGTCTTCGTGTTCGAAATTCAGAAAATGGTTGGTAATTAATAACGGCAAACTGAGGACTGTCACAGTACCAGGCAGATATTCCATACCAGAGATAAAAGAGGTAATAGCACATTTGAGAAAAACAACTATTTGACAGACATCATATCTCATTTAAGGAATCTGACATAGAAAAGATCATATACTCTTCAAACCATTGCAAGTAAAAGCGTACTTGACTGCCATTTGGACAAAAAACAGCCATTTATCTTTCAGAAACCTCTTGACCAAATCCTTAGAGATCATTAAGTTTATAGATGACAGGTATGAAAAATTGGAATCTGAGGACTAAAACAACATCAACTTTCATAATATCACGATATGCCTTCGAAAGTAGCTCAAAGAGAATGGAAATGACTTCTTACTTCTCGGTTCCTATGATGAGCTGGTATTACCATTTTATCCATGATTTCACCAAAATAGCGAGTCCATCAACATCTCTCTTGGGAGTAGCGAAAGTTCGAGAATCAATAAAAATGTCCAGAAAAATAAAAATAGATCTGACCAACGAGAACTTTTTGATATCACAATATGTCTCTAGTCTTCCTATGAAATCTAACAATCAGGATTCAATAACAGCTGAACACACAGTTATGAAAGTTCCTAACGAAATTTCTTTCTTTTCGTCGAAACAGCTGTCATCGCATTCTGTAATCAGATCGTGTTGAAATAAAAAACCCGTAGGTATCCATCACTTGCTTGACTCTTCAAAAGGTATTTTAATGTTGCCTTAATTAACAGAGTCCCCGCAAAAGCCAGTTAAAGATTTGGCCAGTGAAATGGATCAAAAAGAAATAATCTTTGCAGTTCCATAAGTGAGACCTTGAAAACACCAAGAAGAATAAACTCTAAATTTCAGTTCAGGTTAGTTAAATGAAAAAGAAAATAAATCAGATATTGACACAAAGCAGCACTTACATTGAAAACAAATATGACCAACATCCTTATTATTAATTTCTGAAGGTAACTCCGACTTTAAAATACCCAGGTCATATGTTAGATGTACACATATAGATCTAAAATGATTGGATAGAGAAAGTTATTTATTAATCTTAACACACTTACGAAACTTTTTGTTTTTCTTTGGAATCTCAGAGTCCTTTATCATTATAACTCATATTATGACTATTACTTAAGTCAACATGCATTACCTTTATCATAAGTGAATAACTCTACGTTTATGCTTATAAAGTCCATTCAAAATGTTTCACTCCACACTGACAGAGATCATTGTCCTCGAAAAATCGGAGCGCAGAACGAGGTGTCTACGAGTTGTACCGGACACTTTGTAGTATCATGGTTACTTTTTCTAAGTTCTCGAATAGAAACAAGTTGGTTTTGTTTTAATATATACATTTTATCAGTAAAGTCTTATAAGAATGGACTCAACAGTCTTAAGAGAAATCTCAAGGGTTTTTACTTTTACCGACACTTCGCACAATGTTTCTGAGTTCCACAATTCGGGATGCTCTGATGTCATATGCGTGAAGCGATATATCCCGTAATTATCCGGGCGCGTTGCTTCGCTCCGTGTTTCAATGTTCCGAAAGCTGGATGCTATGATGCCACTGAGTGAAGTGCAAGTGATCTCTGCTTGAGAATGCCTCGCTTTATATAGGCAGAAAAGTATAATAGTATTAGTGTTTGCAATATATCTTAATGCTAGATGCGGCCGTCCACCTCTTGTGTAGTTGTTCGTGTGTAGCGTTGTACCCGGCGAAAACTTTGTTTTGCGTCGCTGGCGTTACATAGTGTATTTAAACCAACTGAATTATTTTACGATAGGGTTGATTCAACAAATCCATAAGAGCTTGATAGATCATGCCAGGAGAACATAAAAAACTATAGAAAGAGCCAATTAAGGAATTAGACGTGCTCTACCAAGAAAAAACAAGACTTCATGTCTTATAAGGTAGAAAAAATCTTAGATATATGATATGTTCAAAATTATAAAGAAGGAAGTACAAATTAGATGCTGAATAACGGGAAGATGTAGTGAAAGAAGCCATTAACACATTTATTTTAAACGAAATCAGGCTGAAAAATATAAAAAGACTTTTACATACCTAAATTCATTGCAAATCATTCTTCATCTCCTGAAAATATTCATGAGGTTAACATACAGACCAATCTAATATCAAGTCACAGCTCTCCAAGAGTATTTTCATTAATGTTCTTAAAATAACTGGTCTGTTGGATAATGAAGTCAGTGCTGATGCACTGAGATATGGCGCTCTAAACCTTATATCTGAGGTAGACCTGTACTTGCATACCAGAAACCTTTAAATTAGTACTTATAATTCTGGACATCAATTTTCCGTGTTTAGGATTTGTAATCCCTGGAGTTACTTTCGGAAATTGAGTTAAACCATTTCGCTTTTTGGTGGCGATTGGCCCATTGTCTATACTTGGGGATGCATCCAATATAGCACCTTTTCAAATATCATCACGTCCAAACATTAACTCCATCTCATTTTCAGAGGATGCCCGCTGGTTTAACAAAGTAACAATTAGAAATGCTTATTCTCTTCCGCTAATTAACCGACTACTGATTTGTTGAATTTATTACTAGTTCAGGTACAACTTACGCATTTTGGCTAATTCCTTTACCAATTGCGTCACCACTTCTACTGTTCCTGGTTGACCCCTTCATAATTTTACTACTGTGCCATTCGGCTTGCATTATCTATAAGAAATGATGTGTCGTCTTGTTAATACAGTGAAATGATAATTTAACCGTGTATTTTAACAATGTTTTGCCAGATCAACAGCTAGGCTAAGTTCAAGTGGAATTGTTTTACATACGCAGTGCACATTATTGATTTATTTTTAATTATGTCATCGAAAAGACCAAAAATTAATCATTTAAACTTAACACGAAACGAAAAACAGTCTTTAGAGTGTAAACTGAATATAAACAAGACTTTGAATCGAAAATAAAAATTTATGAATTGGCAAAGAAATTTGACCTACCGAAGTCAACAGTCGAAAAGGTTATAAAAGGTTAAGAAAAAATTACGGAAGCCGTGAAAGGCTCTCAATCTTTGAATTCAAGCATTATTCGTAAACGTCATGGTTTTATCGCTCAGTTGGAAACAATGTAACAATTATGGTGTGATAATCAAGTAAGACTAAAAATTGTCCTGCTAACCAGAACACAGTGTGGTTTCAAGCTAAGCAGATTTTTTAGAGACTAAAAGAGAAGCTGGGAAGGCAGCCAAAAATGAAAAGTTTAAAGCTAATAACGGCTGGTTCAGCCGATTAAAAAGTCGTTGTAATTGGCATAGCCTCGCAGAAAGTGGAGAAGCGACAAGTGCTGACAAAAAAGCTGCGTCTCTTTATCCAGAAAAACTCAAGAAAATGATTGAAAATGATGGCTACTTAAGCCTAATCATTTTCAATGTTGACGAAACCGGTCTTTTTTGGAAGAAAATGCCTTAAAAAAACTTTTATTGTGCGTGAAGAGAAAACATTTTCAGGTTTTGAAGCCGCCAAAGATCGATTGCCAGTGAAATATTTGATTCTTTTCTTCCTTCGGCGTATATGTGAAGTAGAGCGCGTTGATGTTGTCGAGCGCTACTTTTGCTGTTTTGTAGTCGTCCAAACTTTCTACTTGGACGACTAGTTTGCCGTTAGCGACCCTCTTCAATTTACCACTAGCTGTATTTAGTAGCTTAGAAATGTCCCTACCGCTTTGGCCGAAGGTGTTGATTGGTGACACCTTCTGCTTTTTCTTTTTGTCAGCTGTTTTACTAGGTATCGCTTCAAGGTTTTTACGGTTACTGGCACCAAATACCCATTTGTGTTCAACTTTGAGATATATGTTAGAGCGTAACCTGAAGGCCCTTTTCAAAAATCAAACAATGTAATCGATGTTGTACATAGAGTGCTAGAGCCGCTTTACAATTTAGGTTGTAATGTGATAATGGACAATTATTTTACGAACCTGGCTCTTGCTTAGGAAATATTACAGAAGAGAATAACGGTTGTTGGTACAATAAAAGCTGATAGGCCGGAGATTCCAAAAGAATTCAAAGCCTCTAAGACTAGATCCACAAAGAGCTCAATTTTTGGATTTCAAAAGGGCTCAACTCTCGCCGGATAACTGTCGAAACGCTAACTCGACACCTGAAATCTAGAATCGAAATCTTCATAGGTACACCTCAAGACACACAGCACGATATCACACCGAAGATGGGACGGGTTGGTCGATGTGCATTTTGCTCAAGAGCCTGAAATTGGTCGACGAAAAAATGATGCAGGACTTGCAACAGATGGATTTGCCCTACCACCAGGCAGTAGAATGCCTTGAAAGTTACGACGATAAGAAATAAGTCGTATAGTTCTAGTAGAAATATATATTTTTTGTCATGAACCTTTAGAAGTCTCATTTTTGCTAAATTTTCTTAGAGTTCCATAAGATTGCTTCTAATTATTGTTTCCTTTTAGTTACATAAGAACATTTTGTTTATTAAATATCTAGATTAAATAAATTTTTCATTCCTACTATATGTTCATTCCTACATTGACTAAATAATAACTGACAGCGATTTAAAAATGGCTTACAATAGTAGGCCACGCGAGTTATGATTCCAGTTTATCCTGAATTCAAAACGAATTTTTATTGATTCCTATTCGCGGAATCAATTTAGACTAAAACACTTTTCTTTTCAATTTAAAGAAACTTTTTATTTAATGCAATTATTCACTTAAACACTATACTTCTTATACTCTAACTTGAACTGTAATGCGACTGTGCGTCGAAAAGACAAACCGAACTTGAATGTGCTTGCTCGAAGCTGTGATCGGGCTTTTATCTTAAAGTCTTATCTAGGGTTTCTCACGAGATTGCTGACCAAGCAATCCTCGCTGGACAAAGATCAAATTAGTTTTCTGCTGATCGTACAGTTTTTGTAAACAAATTGAATTGAATCGGATGTTTTAGATAAACATTCGAGATTGAATTTCGTGGGTTAAATATAAACATTTAGATTGAATTTTTGAGTCTGAAGATAATTAATTCGGGCTTGAATGTAGACATTATGATACAATGTTGTTAATAGGATTTATATGAACTTGGTGGATATTTGTCTAGGTAAGGGTATATTTGGGGTAGGTGTTATGTTTATAGGTGTATCTAGGGTAGGTGTAACTCGCGTGCACTCGTGAAAAAAAGGGGCGCGTGTACTCCAGTGTTAGTGCCTGCGAGGGCTGTTGTGGAGGAACAACAACATTGTTTGCACTTGTGGCCATTGTTAGCCGTTTCACTACATCTTTAAGTTCCTTTATTACATTGTGAAGTCTTTCGATCTCCGCATTGGACTTTGCAAGCCGTACGTTCGATGAACGTTGCACGGAATTAAGTCGTACTTTTTCTTTTTTTCGCGGCATCATACTTATTAAAAACGATAACTTTTCTCTTCACTATAGAAGCACGCATAATAATATAGTTTTTCAAGAGTCAATATCTCTACTTTTTCTTCACAAGAGTCACTATCACGCTATAAGAAACAATCAATTGTATCATCGATAAAAGCCACTCTTTTATACCGTCTTAAGTTGTCCTTCAGGGAGTCACTTTCTCATATATATGACCACACATGGTAAGATCTCACTATCCAATAGGAAAGCAATTGTATCACTTCGGTACACATGTGCATACGACACGAGAATTATCACAAAAAACTATTCTAAATAAAATAGTCTCACTTAAGTTCAGCGCACACGTGCGTGTGCACACGCGCCACACACGACGCATAGAAAACGTTTTTGAAGCGCTCAATCCAACACGAGTTATACCATTCAATACTTCTCAACAAAATATTCATTGGAAAACCAGATAGAAGTGTGAACATCTGGTCACCAAATGTATTAGAGTTAAGTGAGATATGAAGCAATAGAGTTATTTAAGAAGTGTGAACATTTGGTCACCACATGTTTTAGAGATAAGTAAGAGATGAGGCAATAAAGTTAGATTGGGAAAGATCATGCGGCACTTTGTGGTGCAACGTGATGCGGACAAGATCTGCTTGTACAAAATAATTGTTTTAACTGGCGCAGTCGAAAATTCTTCGCGTATAGTTTGATCTTTGGAGGAGCAATGCTATACGGACGAAGCGGAAATACAAGGCAAAAGTAAGTAAACGATAAGAAGAAAATACACAGTGAAGTGAGTGAAATCGGTTTACGGGATTTATAAAATAAATACAGTGATATAAGACAGAAAAAAAAGTGAAGTTCGAAAAATGTCATTCGATATCGCGAACAACATGAGCCGTTTGAGTCTAAGAAGAGCTTTGACGGAAGAGGTCACCATTGCCAATAATCCACTCGCGCGAGATTTGGCACAATCAGCAGAACAGAACCCAAGACCAGTTCAGCCACAAGAACGGCGAATGTCGTATGAAGAGGTTTACAAGGTCGCTATACGAATTCCGGAGTTCGATGGGAACAGCGAAAGATACGACGTTCACAGCTGGACGGAGCAGGCTAATCGAATTCTTTTGAAGATCGTAAACTTCGATAAAATCGAAAAGGAGCAGATATATCAAGTCATATTAGATAAAATTGTAGGTCGCGCAACAAAAGTGCTAAGAAAATCAAGCAGTGCTAGACACTGAGAGAAAATAATAGAGCTCCTGCACATAAACTTTGGTGTGTCAGAAACCCACGCTGAATTACTAAGCCAAGCGGCAACATTAAAATTGCGGGACGTAAGTGGTCTTGACGAATATTACGAAAAGATGAACGAAATAGTTGACAAAATGAATATTAAGTCAGCCAGGGAAAATGGAACCGTATTCACTCCAGCTATCAATGAAAGAATAATACTGGACTATCTGAAATCGCAGTTATTGCCAGGGCATCGCGCCTTAATCACAAACGATATACAGCAACTAAGCCAAGCATATATCATGTTAAAAAAACAACCAGAGTTTAAAAATAACCAAAAGGAGTATAGGCAAACTGTAGATTTTGCCCGTAATAGGGAGCAGAGATATTCTTCAAGAGAAAATTCAACCAACAGTCGATATAATGAAAACAATTATGTACAGCCAGCAAGACTTGAGGTCATGAATAATAGACATCAAGAACATAAGCCAATTGAAGGATTCGCAAGGAAAACCCCAAGATATTACGACCAAAGAAGATACGAACCCCCAAAATATCAAAATCAACCAAAAAGCTATGATTATCAAAGACGGGATAATTATTTTAATCCGAGAAACCATGGAACTCAGATATCGCAGAAAGACGCAACAATGGTTTCAAGAATGGATGTTAACTGGAATGAATCGGAACACGAAATACAGCAGTTGCGTAGCGAAATAGACCAGATCAGAGAAGAACTACGGCAAGCAAATTTTCGACTATCAGCCTCGGAGCAGCAGGAGAGACCGTAGCCAGCAAATTACCGTTGATAGCAACCAACATAAATGGACACCAAGCAAAAATATTAATAGATACTGGCGCAACGACAACCCTAATTGAAGAAGGATTTCCTGGAATAAAGCACATATATGAAATCACACCTCGAATATTAAATACAGTCACTAGTTCAACAAAATGTAACAAAGCCACAAAAATAACAATACCGCAGTTAACAAATAAATATATCGAATGCGTTTTAATACCAATTAAAAATAATAACTTCAACATATTAATTGGAATGGACATTTTAAAAGAATTTGATATAATAATTAAGACTAACATTGGAATAATCGTGAACAGAACTCTTATACCATTCATGTGTAATAAAGAAATATATAATCCTGAGTATATAAACTTCATCCAATCATTGGAAAATGAAGCAGTGAAGGAGCACCTATACCGTGGACTAAATGCGGAAGAATCAAATAAAATGGAACGTATTCTGGAAGAATTCCAAGATATTTGTTTCAAAGAAGGCGATGTACTGACGGCCACAACGCAAATTAAACATACAATACGTACTACAACGGAGACACCGATTCACACGAAAGTCTACAAAATCGCAAGCATTTACGAAAAAGAACTATCAAGGCAAATCAAAGAAATGCTCGAACAAGATATTATTGTAAAAAGCAATTCGCCGTACAACGCACCGCTATGGGTGATTCCTAAAAAGCCAGGCCCTGACGAAAAAGCAATGTGTCGAATTGTGGTCGATTTCAGAAAATTGAATTTGCTTACGATTCCAGATAGACACCCCATACCAAATCAAGAGATGAATCTTGCAAAACTCGGAAATTGTTCATATTTCACGACGCTTGACCTTGCAAAAGGATTCCACCAGATCGAGATAGACGAGAAGGATCAACACAAAACAGGTTTTTCAACACAATTTGGACATTATCATTTCAAGCGGATGCCGTTTGGACTAAACAATGCACCGGCAACGTTCCAGCGAATGATTAATAACGTCTTGCAAGGACTGATAGGAGAAATATGTGTTGTGTATCTAGATGATGTACTAATATTCGGGTCATCATTGCAAGAGATTGAGGACAATACCAGAAAAGTTTTGCAGAAACTTCGTGAACACAACCTAAAAATACAGATTGAAAAGTGCAAATTTTTCTCGCATGAAACGACGTACCTCGGACATACTATTACGGAACATAGAATAAAACCAGATCCCAAATATTTGGAAAAAATTAAGAACCTGAGGCTTCCAACAAACGTTGATGAGATACGCTCCTTCTTAGGCGTAACTGGTTATTATAGGAAGTTTATTCGTAATTACGCAAAAATTGCCATTCCATTTACTAACGCCCTTAAAGTAAATGCTGTAATCGATTTGCAAAAACCAGAATATATACAGGCATTCAATAAGTTGAAAACCATTCTAACAGAAGACATTGTATTAAAGTGTCCCGACTATAATAAAACATTTGAATTAACTACGGATGCATCACACTATGCCATTGGAGCAGTGTTGAGCCAAAAAGGCAAACCTATTGGATATGTAAGCAGAACCCTAAATAAAGCAGAAATCAATTATTCTACGATAGAAAAGGAGCTGTTAGCCATTGTTTGGGCTTGCAAACAATTCAGGCATCATATCTATGGAAGACAAATTTCTATACTCAGCGATCATAAGCCACTTATTTGGCTTGACCACCATAAAGACAGTCATTCTAGATTATTAACTTCCCAGTATATGGGAAGTTCTTGTAATCGCCTCGAAAATCGAAATTGAAATTTTCAACATTTCTTTACGTTTTGAGGTCTATAGAGTATATATAAAGTGTTTTTAGAAAGGGAGATGTGTGTGTGTGTGTGTGTGTGTGTGTGTACGTACGTACGTTCGTGGACACTTTTTTCTACGAGCATAACTCACGTAAACAAAGTCGTATCGACTTTGTTAAGGTGTCAATCGAAGCGTCTTTGCAATTTTAAGAGCTGATTAGTTTTTGGGATACTTCGGTCGGGGGGGTTTGCTGTTTTGACCCTTTGAAGGTCATTTCTGTCATGCGTTATATCTCGCCAACCAAACATACGATTTGCATTGTAGAGGTGTCAATCGACGCGTATCAACATTTTTTGTGAATCTATTAAATTTTTAAAAAAATCGTTGTAGCCGTTTTTTAATTTAAGAAAAAAAAGTGCAAAAAATTAGGGTTTTTTTCATAAACAATAAATTTTTAACCTGATTTGCGTAAATAAGTAGACAATGTTTATAAAATTTATATATTCCAAACAATGTTTGTAAAAACAACATCAAAACATTTTGTCATGATTACGTAAACAATTCAATTAAAAATAAAAAACTATTAAAAGTCATCATGATTTTCAAGGTCATTTTTATCATTCTCTATATCTCACGAACCAGATATAATATTTGCATCATTAAGGTGTCAGTTGACGTGTATTAATATCTTTGTGAAGTTCATACATTATAAAAACTCGTTTCAGCTTTTTTTTAATTTAATAGAAGAAAATGCAAAAAATTATAGTTTTTTCCATAAAAAATATTTTTTAACCTGATTTGCACAGCACAGTAATAAATGTTTATAAAATGTATACATTCTTATCAGGTTTTGAAGAGAAACTGGCAAAATTTTCTTCCTTGATTATAAAAAAAAATAAATGAAAAATAAAAAATCATTCAAAGTTACCATTTAAAGAGGGTTCATACGAATGCTTTTACTTTATTTTTTTATTCTAAAAAATTGTTGTAAATTCAATCAAAGTTTTAAAATATTTGCATAATTTGAGAAGATTTTACATAGTTTTTATAGTCTTTTATTTAAAAAAAATGCTTAAATTAATAAAACCAACAAAAATTTTCAAGACCAAAAAGGCCCCCACCGATTGATCCGCGTGAATATTCAATCTGTCCTCATCGACCAAAAACCTTACGTAATCAATGGACCCTCCCGTAGACGATATGATTCTTATTAACTCATTCCTGTTACTGCTATGAATACCTCTCATTGTTGTAATGTTGTTGATGTTTATGTAGATATTACTGGGAAGTTGACCGTGTGGACCTCAAGGGTCGCACCTCGCGGCTTGTTTCGGTGGAAATCACAACTCAGCGAATACAATTATACCATCACCTATAAGAAGGGAGCAGAAAATAAAGTTGCAGACTATTTGAGCCGATTGAAAGAAGAATCTGTGAACTTTGTCGAGGAGTCAGTTCAGTCAACAGAAGGAACAAGGCATACATCGCAAGAAACAACATCTCCATACATATATACTACGAATGGTCCAGTTAATATCTATAAAGTGCAAATTATAATTACAAAAACCGAGCCAAAGAAAACATCATATGAACTAAATGGAAAGAAAATGTTATCGATTAAGGAATCTTTACTTAACGATGAGTCTTATGTAGTTCAGTTTATAATGGATAATATATTACCAGTTCAAAGAATTGGTATATACAGCGAATCAAACGATATGCATATGTATAATAAATTACAAGAGGTAATTAGAAAGGTATTTAATGCAAATGACATAAGTAAATTCATCAAATGTGGACAACGATTACAAGACATAAAAAATGATAACGAATGCAAGCAAATAGTGAGCAATCTACATAAAGATTCGATACATAAAGGAGTCTGGGAAAATTACGAACGCTTTAAACGAAAGTATTATTTCAGCAATGCAAAACGAATAATTGAAGATGTGATTAATAATTGTCACACATGCAATGCAAACAAGTATGATAGAGTCGCCACAAAGTATAAATTCGAAAAATTGACGATTCCTGACAAACCATTCGAAGAATACGCAGTTGACATATTTTTCATGGAAACGATTCCCTACTTAACAGTTTTGGATCGATTTTCAAAATTTTTGAGTGCTATCCCAGTCCCGGACCAAAATTCGAGTACATTACTCACGCACTTGAAATTGCTGTTTGCATCAATGAAAAAACCAAAAACAATGGTTATGGAAACTGATTTTGACAGTAAACCAATACGAACATATTGCCAAGAAAATAAAATGAAGATGCATTTCACCATTTCAAACAACCACAATGGAATTTCAGATCTCAACGCAGCTCATAGAACGACTAGTGAGACTATTCGCATTCTAAGATTTGAGAAATACTCTATCGATACGACAGAGCTTATAGCGAAAGCTACGGACACTTATAATGATACAATACATCGCAGTCATAAAGAGACCCCAAAGGATGTTTACTACGGTAATGTCGATGTGCACCTGATTAGGAAAAAGCTGAATGACTATAAAACAATGGGTAATAATAATGCAAATAGATACAGAAAAGAAAAACCAAATTTGACAGGGAAACAATATGTGCTTAATAAACCAGGAAGAGTTCATAGAGATAAGCGCAGACCAGATCGATATATACTCAGAAATATCGACAATAATCTAGTAGCTCGAGAGACGGGAGATAAAATACACCACCGTTTCATAAAACCTTACAGGAAATATACCAAGGAACCGGAGGAACTAACAGTGCCAGGACGAATACGACGCAGGCTACATTTCAGCATACCAGAAGAAATAAAAGAGATAGCAACGAGGACTTTGAACACACTTAGGAGGCGGAGGGATCAAACCGCATATTCACAATTCCTTGATTGGGTTAATAATGAAATAGGAAAAATACCGAATATTCAAGATGCAGTTGCAGAGTTTAATAATAACTATAAATATTATTTGCATACCAAAAAAAATAACAGCATTTTAAATCGCGAAAGTTAATACTAAAACGAATTAACACTAATAACTGAGAAAAATTAATCAATAATTCGGAACTATTCACAAAAACACTACATCTTAACTATTAGCATGAATAGTAGAGATCATTTAGCAGCATAAATGTCGATACTGTAATGATGCGAAATATGAGCAATGAACGATCTGTAATTGGGAGTCAGACTAAACTCCAAACATCCATTTGGAGCTATAAACTCGTGAGATATTTATCCAACGTGGAGCAACATGTCTTGAATCTAGGAGCAGACATAGCGTCTGTGGGATAAATTGGCGAAAATACTTGGCATAATAATAACGTAACCTAAAGAGGATGAAGCCATAAAATTAAATAGTAATGTGTATCAGTATAACATTGAGAAACTTTATGGATGTATATATATTACAGTATTTTGTATGCATATATTACAGTAAATAGTAACACAATGAAATAATCATGCAATGAACATGAAAATATGTATAAAGATTTAAAAGTGTAAGATAGCCTTATATATTCTACTTTCATGTAAATTAAAAAGCCAATCATTAATAATCGCATCAAAATTCATGTAAAAAATATATATAATAACAAAATTTGGAGACCAAACTTAAACTCAGGAGGGTCGAGTTATACCATTCAATACTTCTCAACAAAATATTCATTGGAAAACCATATAGAAGTGTGAACATCTGGTCACCAAATGTATTAGAGTTAAGTGAGATATGAAGCAATAGAGTTATTTAAGAAGTGTGAACATTTGGTCACCACATGTTTTAGAGATAAGTAAGAGATGAGGCAATAAAGTTAGATTGGGAAGGATCATGCGGCCCTTGGTGGTGCAACGTGATGCGGACAAGATCTGCTTGTACAAAATAATTGTTTTAACTCACGTCCGCACTCGACAAGAGCTCA
This sequence comes from Oxycera nigricornis, assembly GCA_963942545.1. Taxonomy (NCBI): domain Eukaryota; kingdom Metazoa; phylum Arthropoda; class Insecta; order Diptera; family Stratiomyidae; genus Oxycera; species Oxycera nigricornis. Next base: position 11,578,265 of record OZ012664.1, read on the forward strand.
CAGTCGAATCATTTGCTTACCATAAATGGGGTCCAATGTCTTTCAACTTTAATATTAATGTTCATAATTTACCAGTTTTGGTGGTTTCACCGCTTTTACGTTTGCACTGAATAAGTTATTTTATGAAAATAGAAATTACTCTCATCTGTTAATACCTATAATCGCCAAAATGCACGAGCGAAATTTGCCGCGGTACTCATCATCCCAAAGAGAATCGCATACTATGTGTTGCAATTGGGTGTCACTTCAGCTAGTACAGTAGAACCTTGATTATCCGGGGTTGGATTATCCGGGTCTTCAATTAACCGGGGTTTTTTCATTTATTCGCTTTTTTCTTTAATTACCCCGATTAACCGGGGATTTCCTTTTTTCATCTATGTATTCATTTTGTCTTCTATTTTCCAGCGTTTTGTTTGAGTGTTCTAATAAAATTTCAATGTACCTGAACGGTGAAGCAATAAATACTCGTACATATGAGAAATGAATCATTTCTGAAAGGTAATTATGTATGAACTTCTCGTTTTGACACTTTTAAAAAGAATCCTCCGTCTAATGTTTACGTTTAAAAATTCAGTGTAACTCTTCCCCTAAAATTTTGCATCTTAACATTTTATTTCAGTGTTGTTCAATAATTTGAACTGTACGCATCCAAAATGTCGACAAAATGTAAGCGTGCCATTCTATCATTCGAAAAAAAAGTTGAAATTATAAATCGCGTTGGTGATAAAGGTGAAAGTGTAAAAAAATCGCCATAGAATATGGAATTGGTGAACAAACTGTCCGGAATTTAATAAAAATTAGAAAAGAAATTTTGCAATTCCTTTCTTCGGCGGAATCAATCGCTTCTTGTTATTCCCGGAAAACGTTGAAGACATCAAGAATGGTAGAACTCGATAGAGCCGTTTACCAGAGGTTCAAGCAAAAACGGTCAGAAGGACTTCCCATTTCCGGACCGATGGTAAGTGAGAAAACTTTGTGGTTTTCTGAGTCTGAGCGGCGATATTGGTGCTGCAACATTTTTTAATAAAAATTTTGCCGCTTTAAAAAGTAAATTTAATTTGTGTGAAGAAAAAAATTATAATGCCGATGAAACCGATTTACTTTGGAAGATATTGCCCTCTAAAACACTATCTTTACAATCGGAAAAATCAGCCCCTGGTCATAAGTCCAGCAAAAAGAGATTGACAGTTTTAACCTGTTTTGACGCCGCTGGCACAAACAAATTAAAATTAGTTGTAATAGGAAAAGCCAAAAAACCACGGTCATCTAAGGGAATCGAAGTGAGGAGTCTTCCTCAGAATTACTCCAATTATCCCAAAGCCTGGATGAATCAAGCGATATTTACGGCGTGGTTTAATGAGAAATTTATTCCTTCCGTGCGTGATTATCTGCAAAAACAAGGAATTCGTCAGAAAACTGTACTACTTCTTGACAACGCTCCATCCCATCTTGGCCAGTCAATTTAGAAATCTGACGATTATTCGATTTCCGTTCATTTCTTACCCGCAAATGTTACTTCACTGATTCAGCCTTTGGACCAGGGAGTTATTCTTAGTTTAAAAAGGCGATAAAAGAAAATATTTTTACCATTTCTCCTTGAAGTGGCAGAAAAAGAATATCTTCAAGAAATTTCGAAAAAAGGGACAGTAAAGGACGCAATTTTTGCTATTTGTGAAGCTTGGAATGATTCACCGAATTCGACCATAGAATTGGCATGGGCCAAAGTTTTCAAACCTGAACTTGATTAGTCTTCTACGATCATACATTAGAAGCTTTGGCTGCTGAAAAACAAGTTGACGAATTTTTAGCTATGACTCATTCAGTTCCAGATTTCACTGATGACTATCAGGCGGGCATGATTGGTTGGCTTAATCCAAATGAAAATTTGGAAGAATATGAAAAATTAAGTGACATGGAAATAGCTGAGTTGAATCTAAGTGGCACTTATACATTTGAACTCCAACCAGAATCAGACAGTGAAGAAGAAATCTTAATAGAGAGGAACAAAGAAAAAATTCTGCATTCAAAGGCCATAGAAAGTATCGAAACTCTTCTACATTATTTTCAACAAGAAAATACTGACTGCACAATAATATTAGAATTGCGAGAGGTCAGAAATAAAATTATGAGGAAACAAACCATAATTTTAGATGACTTTTGTTCTGCTGAAAAATAAGTTTATATTATCTGTAAATTCGTAATTTTATTAAAATTTTCATGTTATATCAACACAAACACATAAAATTTCAATATTATTTTGTATATATGTACATATGTATATGTAGAAATCGTTTTTTCTAATAAATATAAATTTTGTATTGATTTTTCTTGCATCCCCATGAACCATAAGTAAATATGTAAACAAATTCGATTATCCGTGCACCTCCCTCCCCATCATTACCCTGGATAATCATGGTTCTACTGTAGATTAAACACTTTAAGGAAAGTTTTACCGCGAGAACAGATATATATGTATGTATAAATGCACGTACTTAATCCATCTAATTATGAAATGAAACTACCCTGCCAAGTAAATAATAAACTTTTTAATGAAACATCATGAAATAATCATCAGCTACATTTCATGAAATGTAATGTAATTTTTTGTATTTATTTCATAAATTCGTAGAGAACGTTTTGCCTTCTGTAACGAGATGCTTCTGTTTGCTACCATATTTTTCACATGGTTCCCTATGCGAAGGAACTTTAGTATTTTTCGGGGAATACTTCGCTAGTCACACAAATATTAATCGACTATTCGACAATTGCTACAAAGTTTTTGCCAATTGGCATCTTAAGCGACGTCTTATGTTGCAGCGTAATAACGCATCTCATCAGAAACTTTTCTAAGATTGATCTTAAAGGATGCGGCTAGAAATATAATTAAAGTAAAATAATGAAAATATAAATTTTCTCAACTGCAAAAATGTGGGGAAGAATATATTATTAACTTTGAAATACATGCCTCGGTGTATACTAATACATTTGTACTAATTGCTATTACATTGGAATATTGTGGCAAAGAAACAATGTGATTTGATTAATAGGACTGTAATTCACCATTTGTCCACGAGTTGGATCACTTAAGCATCGACCATAAGCCTTACGCAATCAATGGACGCTCCCCAATATGATACGATTACTGTCATCATTTTAAAGTAGCATTTTTTTATGGTTATTTCTATGTTTAATATTTTTAATTGTTATGTAAATATAACTGGGAAGTTGACCGTGTGGACCTCATGGGTCGCACCTCGCGGCTTGATACAAATGTCAATCCAGTCTACATAAAAAATTAAAGTTAGTCACATGCAAATTATGAAGAATATAACAATTAACTACAAAAGCGTGAGATATTTACAGTCTCCACAACTCACCATTCCTAATTAAGCCTAAATAAACCCAGAACGACACAAAACATTAGAGACTAGTAGTACACTACAGATAGCTCAATAAAAAACTCGTAAATGTGTTATGGACTTGTTAATAGAAAAACACCACTCTGGTTAGCAAAAGGAACTTTTATTTAGGAACTTTTATTTACTGTCCTCTGGACACTGGAAAACGGAATGAATCCTTCTCTACATAGAGTTAGCTTTTATATCAACTTATTGTTTAGTTTACAATGAATTCGTAGTCTATAATTTAGTTTTGTTTACAAAATGAAATCTTAATTTATGATTTAGCCTACGTGACAGTTTCGCTAGTTCAATGTCCATGTCAGCAAATTTTAATTAACTTGCTGATTTGCTTATGTAGATCGGTTGATTTATGATTTAGCCTACGTGACAGTTCCGCTAATTCAAGTTTGTAAACATTCGCGTGACAAATTCGAGAATTCAATTAAGATAAACATTTCGCGATTGAACATATCGATTTGGCATCTTGTAAACAATTGAAATCTATTAGTAAGATGACAACATGGATTGAGGGTCCCGGGAATACTATTAGGTCATCGCTCGTAATAGGTATTTACGTGTTAAGAAAATCATACTGAATATGTAGGCGAGTGAAGGGAATGAGTGGTACATAACAACACCCCCCTTAAAGAAGACGAATTCTATATTTTTAATTCAGAATTCGTCGTGATTAAGGTTACCTATCGAAGATCGAAGTCTATTCCTGGTTTTGTTTTGGCGTAATGGGATTCTGGGATTTAAGCTTTCAGGTAGAATTGCTGGTGCATTGCTTGGAATGGTGGTAAGTTCGAGGTCTAGATTGTTTCGGGGAGAAGATATTGGAGAATTATATTGGTTTATTGTAATAGCTCGGTAACAACATCCTCGGTCAACTCTTAAGAAGTTTGGAAGCAAAGGTTTGCAACAATTGTACAATTTGTAAATTATGTAAGAAAAAACAATGAATGAAACTATTGCAATGATATATTTGTATAGATTTCCATATTTATAAAAGTGAGGTTGGGAATGTAATTGATTAATTTGTTCATTTAGGTCATCTAATTTGTGAGAAGCAATATTCAAATCATCTAGTTTAATGTTGGATAAGTGAATCTGATCGAGATAATAATGGAAATTTGTTTTGTTTATTTTCTTTTCTTCACAACATTCATCTTCTACTATATTAAGGTTTGGAATAATATTTTAATAATACGTGATTATTTCATTATTGGCGATTAATTGCGTCTGTGAGGAGTATGCTTTGCAACTGTTCTCAAGAGTTAGTATTCCTGTTTTATAAATTTCTACATCGTTAATTGTGTTATTACACTGAACTGTGAGCATATGTGGCTCACTTACTACAAATATCCATTTATTGTTTGCTAGATTCTGCCAGATTTCGATTTTGCCAGCTAAAAATTAAGTTGCACAGTCTTTGGGGATTCTTTTATTTATCTTTCTAAGCAACGAGACTTCACAGATTGGTTTGTTTAAGGCGGAGTAAGTGATATAATTTTCACATATATATTTATTGTACTCTAATTGCTTGCATGGATCAAGGGTTTTGAATTGGGCATATTGCAATTTATTCGTTGAAATCGCTAGATACTTGAAGCTAGGATCAATATAAGCGTAAGTATGTTGCTCTCCGTGGGGGATTGGTAGTGGTATTAGGTGGTAAAGGTTAAATTCTGAATTGTCGACCAAAGGGATGGACAAAACGAAGATTATACGTTGGTTTTTAAATGAATATTGTATTCTTATTATGTCTAGAAATTGGTTAATGTTGCCAATTTCCGGTTTAACGGCATATTCGAGTCCGTTTATTAGATGTTGCTTGAATTTAGTAAGCTCTTCGATTAGCTTCTTAGGGCTGATAAGACTAGGATGAATAGCACCTTTCCGGGCTGCCATTGTAACGTCGATTATTTCTTCTAATCTGATATCTATTTCATTTAAAAGAAATGTTAGAATGCTTATGTGTTCTATTATTTCTTGATTTAAATCGACTTCCGAGTTGAATTCATTCTGGTTATTAAGGAATGCATTAAATTTATCAATATTACGGTTTAGTTCTTTTTCAGAAAACTTTAGCTGGGAAATAGTATTGTTGAAGTTTGTAATAGTGGTTTTAATTACATTAATTTGATCTTTTATTAAAAGTTGTATTTCGGATTCGTCTTTTTCTACTTTGTCGATAACTTGGTCGTAATATTCTGCATCGTTTGAGTCCAGGGTTCCAAACAAGAATTTAGAAACTGACCCTACTATATTTAAGATTCCACGGCGGAATTTAAGGTTTCCTACTAAAGCTCGTACTGATTCTTCTTTGTTAATAATTTCAGGCATTTTTATATTGAATATATTAGTGTTTTGGGTACAGAATAGCTTGACATGATCTTTTGTAATTTTGTCACAAAGTTTGAAAGATTGCTTGGCAATTCTTGTTACTAAATTCAGTCTTTCGTTGTAGGATTTGATGTCAATGTGGGTTACAATTTTAAAATACTCGGAGTAAAATTTAGTTTTTCCTATGTGCTCGTAAAATAATCCACTTCCGCTATCTATTTTTTGAAGTTCGTATTTGTTGCTCCCTTGGATTTGAAGAATGTGGATGCAAAGATACCATATTATAGGTATAAAGATCATTCTGTAAGAGAGGTTGGTTTTAGTTGATTGGTATGGACTTGGTAGAGCAGGCTTCGTTCCAAACATGAGCTCATACGGTGTATATTTAATAGTCGTGTGAACTGCTGTATTATATGCGAACATTGCGAGTGGCACGTATTCGTCCCAGTCGTTTTGTTGACTATTAATATAATGTTTAAGGTAATCCTTTAAAGTTGAATGGGATCTTTCAAGTGCTCCGTTAGATTGAGGATGATAAGCCGTTGTATGCAGGAGTTTAATACGAAAAAGTTTAGATACTTCCTTCATTAGGGTAGAAGTGAAGTCTGAACCTTGGTCGGTAAGAATTTGTTTGGGTATTCCAAATCGCGTAATAAATTGTAGTAATTTATTAGCTACCATTTTCGCTTCGTGATTTTCAATTGGGTAAGCATCGGAAAATTTTGTAAGGTCATCTTGGAGAGTAAGAATAAAGCGATTACCATTTTCTGTAATTGGTAATGGTCCGACAATATCGAAGCTGATCTTTTCAAGTGGGGTGTTTGCAGTGGATGTGATTTCCATAGGAGCTTTAGTTAATTTACGAGAGGTTTTGTTGAGTTGACAGGAAGAGCAATTTTTTATATAGGCTTTTATATCCTTTTTCATATTTTTCCACTTGTAGTATTCCCTTATTTTATTATATGTTTTGTGGAATCCATTGTGTCCGGCTGCTGGAGAGTCATGAAATTGAATTAGAATATCGGTGATTTGGTCTGCTGCTAGAGTAATTATTTTATTATGGAAAATATTGATTTTTATTTTCTCATTACGGAATATGAATTGCGTTATGTCTTGAAGTTTATTGTAGTTGAATTGATTGAATGAATCAACGGGATTTGGAATGTTTATTTCACTAACTTTATCTTGAACTAAGATTTTCTTTAGATTAAGGATACAATAGAAAAAGTCTTGATATGAAGGGTTTTCAAAGAATCAGTGCTTCAAGAAGCAATGGTAAATAGTTTGTTTATAAATTGTTAGTGACTTTTCTATATCGAAGAGGGCATAGCTTTTGCTGAAAATAGTTTCTTTATTAAGACTTCTGTCAAGGAATAGGGTTGTGTGAGGGTTTTGTTCATCCTTATCTATTGCTGTTAGATATGCAACGGGTGACTTTGTTGTGTCGATGGCACCATTTACATCATTGTAATCGAAGATAGTTGGAGTCATTGAGTTATAGTAGAATTTTGCGTAATCTTGAAAGGTATCATCCACTTGAGCTTGTATGATATTTATGGGAATTTCATTTGAATTTATTTCAACTCGAGACAAAGCGTCAGCGTTGGCGTTTACTCTACCTTGCTTATATTTTATTTCGTAGTCGAATTCTTCAAGTTTTAATTTCCATCTTATTAGCTTACTTCCAGGATCCTTGGAATTTTGTAGCCATATTAGAGGTCGATGGTCGGTAACGATTTTGAATTTTCTACCGTATAGGTAGGGCCGAAATGTTTGGATTGCCCAAACAATCGCTAGAAGTTCCCTTTCTGTTGTGCTATAGTTTGACTCAGCTCGGTTCAAAGTACGACTTGCATAGGAAATAGGTAAGTCTACTTTTTGTTCACCCATTTGACTTAGCACGGCACCAATAGCATAATTAGATGCATCTGTTGTTAATATAAATTCTTTGGAAAAGTCCGGATATTGTAAGATAGGCGCTGAAATGAGTTTTGATTTGAATTCTTCAAAAACTCTGGTTTGTTCCTCTGACCATTGGAAGTTGATATCTTTTCGTAATAGTTTTGTAAGGGGTTTTGTGAGTTTTGAGAAGTTTTCGATAAACCTTCTGTAATATCCGCATAGTCCAAGGAATGATTTTATTGCTTTTGGATTTTTAGGAACCGGGAATTCTTGTACTGCTTTGATTTTCTCAGGGTTTGGCAGAACTCCTTTTGCGGAAATTACGTGACCTAAGTATACGACTTCATGTCGCATGAATTCACATTTTAAAGGTTCTAATTTTAATCCACTGTTTCTTATTTTTTCAAAAACGTTTGCTAGCTTTGTTTCGTGGTCTTGGATGGAGCTGGCGTAAATGACTATGTCATCCAGATAAACGAAGCATTGGATACCTTGGAGGCCTGACAACACCGTATTCATGAGACGCTGGAATGTGGCTGGAGCATTTTTAAGTCCAAACGGCATTCTCACATATTCATAATGACCAAGAGGTGTAGTGAAAGCAGTTTTTGGACGGTCTTCTGGTCGCATATTTATTTGATGGAATCCACTAGCTAGATCAAGGGTGGTGAAATATTTGGAATGCCCTAGCTGATCTAATATTTCCGTGATATTTGGAATAGGGAAAACATCTGATTCGGTTACATTATTTAATTTTCTGTAGTCGATGACTACTCTCCATTTTTGTTTACCGGAGGCATCCTGCTTTTTGGGAACGACCCAAAGAGGTGCTGACCATGGGCTATTTGATGGCTGAATTATATTTTGATTTAACATTTTCTTTATTTGCTCATTGACTTCGTGTTTATGTATTTCTGGATATCTATATGTTTTGGCGAAAATTGGTCGCGTATCTGTTAGGTTGATTTCGTGTTGACATAGGTTAGTACAGGTTAGTTGATCGCCTTCTAAATGAAATATTTCTACATAATTTGCAGTGATTTCGCGAATTGACTTTGCTTCTTCGTCATTTAAATGACTTAGCCTTAAAGATTCTTCTAGTAGTTTACGACGATTGTGAAGATTTGATTTAGTGGTGCTCCTTTTAGGAAACTGAGTAATGTTGTAGAGGCTTAGGAATTCGTTTGGTTTACAGGAACAATTATTATTTGATTCGGGATCGTAGCTTTTCTCGCAAATAGGTTTTATATCATCGATCGGTTCAAGATTTAGTTCGGTTAAATTGAGTTCTTCGTCTTTTTCAGTTATATTTAGAATTGAGATTAAGGCTTGATTGTTGGTGTCCACGGTGGTGATAGCTTCACCTAAATATACTCCGGGAATTAGTTGCTTTCGATTAACTATTCCTTCTTTGACTTCAGGATTGCTGACGTTAACTTTCATGAAGTTTATTGATCGAGCTTTGATCGTAGAGCCTTGTAAGATTTCGATTTTTGGAAATTCTGGAATTTCACATTTTGATTTAGATATGATTTTTCGATTTTGATTTTGATTTTGGTTCGACGGACCACTTTGTTGCTCGAGTTTTTGGATTTTGTTTGGAGTTTGTGAAGGAAGAAATTGAATTGGATCATCATCTGAATTAACTGAAAATTCAATATCAGAGTAGGTAGGCAGATTTTTGGTGCTTATTAGCTCGATATTCATCACTTCGTCCTTAACTAATAACAACGGTTGTGAGAAATCGATAATGCAATTGAATTTGCATAAAAAATCACATCCTATAAGACCGTCGAACGGTATATTGGACTCTTCGGCAATAACGAAAAAGTCATGTTGCAAGTTTTGACGTGGAAACTGCAAATTGATACGGGACAAACCTACTGCTGAAGTGGTTGCGGATATTCCCTGTAACTTGACTTGTTTTTCTACGTCCACAAGAGTTTTACCAGACAGTGCCTTTCCTTTTATGATTGAGGCGGAAGCCCCGGAGTCTATTAGAAATTTGAGAGTATAATGTTTAGCATCAGGGCTACCTACAGTTAGGTAGGAGAGAAGAGCGTTCTCGAGATATAGTATCTTGGGAACGTCTAATCTGATTTCAGGATTTCTGATATGGTCCGAACATTTCTGTTCGGAGCACTTTCCCCGTTTTTTGGATTTTGAACGGTTTTTGTAAATGCACCTGTTTTGTTGTACTGATTACTTTGAAAGTTTTTATATTGGTTATTATACGCGCGTTTTCTGCATTCTTGGATAAGGTGACCACTCTTCTTGCAGTAATTACATATTTTTCCATGTATCATACTGATTCTATGCGGTGTGATTTGATTCATTTTCCGAAAACACTCTGACGTGTTATGGTTTTTTAATTTACAAATATTGCAGAATTTTGCCGGTCGATGGAAATTAGATGGGTTGCAAGGTTTTGACTTTATCAAAGTAGATAACTTTTCCTCCTCAATAGCGACTTGCATGGCTTCTGTAAGGGATTTTACGTTTCTTGCGCGGAGGAGATTACTTATTGACGAGTCGATGTTGAGGATGAAAGTATGAAGGATGAGGTCATCCATCGTGGCGATCGGTCCTTTCAATTCTCTTTCGTCCTCAACCGATTGTTTGACACATACGATTAAGTTTTTCGCGGCGGTTTCAATCCGAACTATGAACTGAGAAACGGGTTCTCTTGGCATTTGCCTGCATTGTTGCAGTTCAATAAGCAAATGGTTATAATGTTTTTTGTCCCCGTATAGGAGTTTTAAGAAATCACACAATTCAATCCAATCTTTGAACGTGTGGTTAGAAACTGCCAATTCCGCTTTTCCTTCTAATTGGGTTACTGCATAATCCAAAAGAACAGGCGACTGTTCTGGATATGCCAATTTGAAGGCGCGATTACAATCCGTAATATAGGAGTTTAATTTTTCGCGATCTCCATTAAATGGTTTGATGAATTTGAGAAGAATTGAAAGATTTATCTTTTCCGCGCGAGCCACTTCGGAATCTTCACTAGACATAAACCTATTATCGTCATTAACTTGATGGACTGTTGAACTCGCGTGTTCTGTCATTACAAATTTTCGTTTACAATCAATCACTGGTAACTTTTCAACTTTTACGACTTAAGATATAAGCATGCAAATTTTAAATTCAATTTTTGTACAATATCTAATTTTTTTTATTATTATTATTCTTTTCGATTTATTTATATTTGTATATTGAAGGTTCGTAACTTACGTAATTTATAGTTAAAATTTACGTCTCAGGATGTGTTGAGTGATTCTTGGAGGATTTGAAGCTGTGTTGATTTGCGAGTTGGTTGTGTCCCAGGATATGTTGAGCGATGCTTAGAAGATTTGATCCTGTGTCGATTAGAAGTTGATTGCAGTCCTAGTTTCGATTTTGATGAGCAAATGATTTTTGCAGTATTGATGCAAGCGCTGATTTTTCCTTTTTGAAGATTGTTGATGGTGATTCCGCATCGATTTCCTCTGTTGTCCAGAAAAGTCCTTATGATGCGTAGCCTGGTTTTTATTAACTGGTTCGATCACTGGATGATTAAATTCTAATCATCCCACTTCTGACACCAAAATGATTCTCCCTGTTATGGACTTGTTAATAGAAAAACACCACTCTGGTTAGCAAAAGGAACTTTTATTTAGGAACTTTTATTTACTGTCCTCTGGACACTGGAAAACGGAATGAATCCTTCTCTACATAGAGTTAGCTTTTATATCAACTTATTGTTTAGTTTACAATGAATTCTTAGTCTATAATTTAGTTTTGTTTACAAAATGAAATCTTAATTTATGATTTAGCCTACGTGACAGTTTCGCTAGTTCAATGTCCATGTCAGCAAATTTTAATTAACTTGCTGATTTGCTTATGTAGATCGGTTGATTTATGATTTAGCCTACGTGACAGTTCCGCTAATTCAAGTTTGTAAACATTCGCGTGACAAATTCGAGAATTCAATTAAGATAAACATTTCGCGATTGAACATATCGATTTTATAAACATTTCGCGATAATGATCTAATGTGTCGCAGATTTGTTTATATTAAGATTTGGATCTCACGTGGAATGATGATCTCACCCCTTTGTTTCGGAATCTTGGGAGTTTGAATATTTAGACCGGCAATATTCGTAGTAACATCATAATTCATATTTGATGTTTTGTTTACGCAAATGTTTTTTTGGAATTTGGCATCTTGTAAACAATTGAAATCTATTAGTGAGATGACAACATGGATTGAGGGTCCCGGGAATACTATTAGGTCATCGCTCGTAATAGGTATTTACGTGTTAAGAAAATCATACTGAATATGTAGGCGAGTGAAGGGAATGAGTGGTACATAACAAATGATAGATTTCAATCGACTCAATTAGAAGTCGTCCAGAGTTAAACATTTTTCAAGTCTGAACATGTTTAGCTCATTTCGTTAGATTAAGTTAGATGATTAATCTAAACCATTAACAGCGTTCTAAGCTAATAATTGACACAACCAGTTCAATCGACTATTCCTTAAGCTGAAAATTTTCTGTAATTACTTTCAGTGCATGTTGAAAATAGCATTATATGGACTCGATACAAACATACTTACTTCTATATGTATGATATTACGGTATTTGGATGGCCATTAAATCATTACAAAGAATATTTTATCAAAATATGTGAACGTTTACGTAATAACATCCAATTAAGGTGTATTGACTTCCACATACATACCTTGACATCCAACGTGTTATGGGCTTATGAAATCAAAACACTACTTTTCGTAAAACTTCTTTTATTTCTAACACTTTAAGGATTCTTTAACAATAGAACAGAGTGACTAAAACAGAGTGAGTAAAACAGAGTGACTAAAACAGAGTCAGTCTTAGGATGAGGGCCTCGGCCTTTTATACCAACTTATTGTTTACAATATAATTCTTAATTTCATAACTTAGCCTAATTGACGAATTCGCAGATTCAACTCTAAGTTCTCAATTCAATTAAAATAGTTTGTAAACATTTGTGTGACAATTTCGCGAATTCAATTAAGATAGTTTGTAAACATTCGCGTGACAAATTCGGGAATTCAATTAAGATATCTGTAAACATTTCGCGATTGACCATATCGATTTTATAAACATTTCGCGATTAATTTTAATGATCTAATGTGTCGCAGATTTGTTTATATTAAGATTTTGATCTCAAGTGGAATGATGATCTCAATCCTTTGTTTCGGAATCTTGGGAGTTTGGATATTTAGACCGGCAATATTCGTAGTAACATCATAATTCATATTTGATGTTTTGTTTACGCAAGTGTTTTTGGAATTTGGCATCTTGTAAACAATTGAAGTATATTAGTAAGATGACAACATGGATTGAGGGATTCGGGAATACTATTAGGTCATCGCTCGTAATAAGTATTTACGTGTTAAGAAAATCATACTGAATATGTAGGAGAGTGAAGGGCATGAGTGGTACATAACAAACGATGATTAAACTGATCCTGAGAAATACAAGGCTGTACACAAATATCCACAATCAAAGAATTCAGACGAATCGTAGCCTTCTGCTACTGCTACAGATACTTCGTACATAATTTTGCAGCGTTGATGAGTTACGTAAAACAGAGCAAATTATTCGCAAGGAAAAAAAATGCGAATCATCAATTAAACTGTTAGAAGAATGCATTACAAATGCTGCAATATTACAATATTTTGACATGAAAGAGGAGAAAATTTTAACAACAAATGCTTTAAGCATCGCACTCCGAGCCAGCTTGTCACAAGACAGCATAAGTAAAGGTCTTTTGATCGTCGCTCCCTTTTAAAAAGCATTTACTTGTTTAACGAACAATGCAAAAAATAGCTTTACGCGATATTTTGAGGCACGACCAATTTTAGACGTTATTTTGCTCCATTTATATGAAATAAAATTTATTGATGTTGCTGAACATCGACCCTAAGCCCGAACGCTCAATGAATGCAGTTAACACTCACAGAGCAGAGCAGCGCAGCCCACAAAAAACTTTGGAGCGCAGTGTCAGCAAATATTAATTGGGATTTGATTGCCGTTTCATCAAACTTTCTACCTTTTTGTTAAAACGTAAGCCATTGCAATTTCATCGTTAAGCTTAATTTTCTCGGATCCCAAACCGAGAAACTTTGAAAGTTAGGTTGTATTTTCAAACGAACTGACCACACGTCGTTGCGTGACCGCTTCACTCAGGAGATCTTTCGTTAATGCTTGTACTATGATCAACTTTCGTGATCAGCTGGAACGTTTCCCAGATTGCTCGAACAATCGGCTTTACGAAATGAAAGTTCTTGAACTGCAACGGCTGCCATCAGCGATGATAAATCACATCATACCCAACAAAGATACCTAATATGATAATTGAATATCAATAGTTATGGTGTTATGGGCTTATAAAATCAAACGCTATGCTTTCTTTACAAACTTACTTACTTACGAGGTTACTTATTTATTTCGCGATTGACCATATCGATTTTATTAACGTTTCGCGATTAATTATAATGCGTGGCCGATTTGTTTATATTAAGATTTTGGATCTCGAGTGGAATCATGATATCTACCCCTTTGTTTCGGAATTTTGGGAATTTTGGATATTTAGACCGGCAATATTCGTAGGAGCATAATATTTCATATTTGATGTTTTGTTTACGCAAGCGTTATTGGAATTTGGCATCTTGTAAATAATTGAAGTCCATTAGATGACAACATGGATTGAGGGTTCCGGGGATACTATTATGTCATCGCTCGTAGTAAATATTACGTGTTTAGATAATCATATTGAACATGTAGGAGAGTGAAGGGCATGAGTAGTACATAACAATGGCAACAACCATTAATAAACAAAGATAATTAGATCAATTAGCAAGTTTCTTGAGAGTTTGATAAACCAGCACGGAAAACTTACCAACTCTTTTAAAATTGGAACCTTTCAGGCTCTTACACTTATAACTCAATTTCATTATGATTTGACTTGACAGCTACTTAGACTACCGTTAATCATTTTGACGAAATCAACTCACCAACACCGTTAGTCCATTGTAATCCCAACTATTGGCTTGCAGTTCCATATTGCTTTTTGACTGATTTAATGGATCAAAGCTTCGTATTTGATTCAAATGCAGAAATGGAAATAGAAACATAGTTCTCGAGAAGCAAAAATATGGAAAACTGAAAACGAGTGATGCAGTCGCACGAACAAGAGTAACCTGTCACACTGACTTGCACTGCCTCTTAATGTGCACGGTTAGCTTCGTTTCTATTATTCACAGAAACAAGTGCAGTACTACCCTGTTCTGCAAGTATCAAGTGAATCTCAATGTGTGCTCGAGCTTAGTGCCGTTTTATATCTATTATCACTAAAGCTAACTAGAATACAAATTGACTTAATGGATAATGATTTTAAAAGTAAATATAAGCAATGGAAAATGAACATGAATGCTGACACATTATCGCGTATCAACATTGATTCACAGGGCTTTAAGGCTTCGCGACTATTTCAAAATGCTCTACATGGATCTCTGCAATGTAGCCAAGAAGCTTAACGATGTAGACACTACGAGCATAAAATTTAAATCTCTAATCACTACTGCATTTGAAAAAGTATCTGAAAAAATACACGTGAAGAGGCGTGTGGAACATTATAAGATGTACGCGGGAAATTATTTGCTAAATATTACATTTAGAAAGCAAATAATAGAATTCATTACATTTAAAAAGCAAATAATAGAATACAGCGATAATACCAATCATAAGTCAAATCAGGTATCATGGATACCATATAAATATGTCAAATTGGGCTCAGTTTTCTTTAAAAACTACTTTCGAATACATTGATACCATATTTTTGAAATGCGTACCTTTTTCACTATGGAATTTTATGTGAAAACTTACAGAGAGAATGCAGTTTTCCGGTAAAATGGTTTAAGGGAACTTTTAGGTTACGATTTTCAGAAAACACGATTTTTTCGATGATTTTTTTTCCATAGAAGGAAAAAAGATATCGTTCTTAAATTTCACACAAATAATCAATAACATTTAAAGTATACAGTAATAGTATTTCAGAATTTTTGAAGCAGTTATTTAGATTTTACGATTTTTTCAAAAAAATGACCAAAATTGATGGCGGACGTAATTTCTCGAGTCTGGAACATCTAAGAGAGAAAAATTAAAACAAAACATAATCCTTGTTCAAATTGCTATTTCGTGGACTAAGACAATTTTTTCCGCCGAAAAATAACAAAATGGCGGCCATTTGAAAAAAATCGGGGTTTGAGGCTAGAAAATCAGCTGGAAATCGGAAAATTTATGTTCGATCAACATTATTCTAGTTCATGCGATAGTCAGACATGTCATTAATAACATATTAAATATTCAGTATGATCAGCCCAATAGTTTTTTAAAAATCATGTTCGCCAACTCAAAAAACGCGATTCCGAGAAATTAATGGTTAAAGTTTTTTCAAGTAATTTTTCAAAGTGAATGCTACGTGCTTCTATTCTGCCATACCTGCGCCATACATTAGTCTTTCCTCTTCCTCGTACTTCTCCTGAAGCTTCAACTTTTCGTCTCTCTTAGCTGTTCTAGCGTCTTTAGAGGCCTCAGTGCTGCGCCGATTCGATTGTTTTACGCGAGTGCGATCGATTTCCGCAGCGTGTCTAGAGGCTGAAATTCCTATTGCAACGTCCATCAGTTGCATTATTTTTAATACACTTGCAAATCCTTCATCAAAAATGCAAGAAGCAGTAAGAGCAACAATTTCCATAATGATCTTGCCGGCAAAAGTGTGCTTAGGGATGAAATTCCAAGCACAATTATTTCAACTTTCGATATTATTTTGGGTGTTATTTCCCAAACATCTTTCCAATAAATCGTCTGATGTGAAGGCTTCGTAGATGGGTTTTAGGATTTCCTGTGCTTCTTGATCAAAAGGTGGAGCATGTTTATAGTTTATTAGTTCACCAGCCGCTTCAGCTTTACTATAATTGCACCAAGAGCCAGTACCAGCTGGACAATTAGTGTGTTGTGGATTTTCATCGGTAGAAATTTTGTGGTGAAACGTTGCACACATTCCTTTTCGCATTTTTTCCTTCGAATCGGAATTGCGTCTTATTTCCAGACCATAATAAGTCGACAAATTTTTCATTAATTTAATAGTTAATTTCTATGATTTTTCAGTATATGCTATTTTCGTTTCACTTTCTTATTTAGTTTTAGAGGAACTTTCTGCCGTTGTTTTTTGCTTTTCTTGTTACATTATACGCTTTTTTCTTTCCTTGGCTCTTCTAAATAATATTTTTTCAACGTGCCAAACAAAATGAAAACAAATATAAACCGAAGCAGATGTTTCAAAACAAGTGGGGAGCCGAGAACGATGAAATACGCTGGAGATTCGAAAAATTCGCTTTCGCCGCGTTTCACCTTACACCCTTTAAAACTAGTTTAAAATTTTCATATCGCTCTAAAACGTTTAACATCGTATTTTTGATTGTATTTAGAACTAGAATCAATGAAAAAAAATATTTAAATTTTTTTGAAAATTTGTAAAAAGCCCCCTTAATGAGAGAATATTCGCATTTACTGCCTGCGCCAAAGCATGCAGTAAATAAAATCTTGTAATTTGAAACGACTTTATGCAGGGAATTCATGGCCTATGTGAAATGGATCCTTATGAACGAAATATCTACTTTGATATTGGCTTTATAATGCAAGTAAAGAGAGTATTACTTCTTGGTTAGTGTTATAAAAATCGTATAAGTACTGCTTCCTATTGCCAATTATTGGTTCGGAGACCTGACAGGAAAGTAAGCGCTTTTAGAAAATACTTATTCTTAGAGAAGTTTATTCTTTGTGATGGAGTTTGTTGACTGAGAAACGTAGAAGTAGTGGAAACACTACTTCCAAATTTGTTTTATATGCTTTTTAGGGTAACTGATACATTAAATTTTTTTTTCGTCGTTGAGAGGTGGAAATCTTCAAAAGATACCGAGTTGCTCCTGCTTCTCGGCATGTCGGATTTCTACCGACTAAAACCACCTCCGTTTCCTCCAAAAAATCTTTACTCCATAATTCATTGCTTGCACTGTCCGTGTGCAATTTATTTCCTGAAAGCTTGTTCATTTAAATAGTACTTCCCAGACGATGTATATCGGTATAAGGGATAGTACCAGTATCTCAAAAGTTTTATTCAGAGTTCAATATATCTAATTTTGTTTCAAATTTGTAGCAGGAAAAAAATATTAGCGTTTTAAAAAAATGATATACATATATATATATATATATATATATAAATATAAAAATAAAAATAAAAATAAAATTAAATTAAAAATTAAAATTAAAATTAAAAAAAATTAAATTCAAATTAAAAAAATGATAATAAAAAAAATATTACCGTTCTTAATTATTCAAATTGAATTTTCAGTAAATGTTTACGTAGCATGATTTTAAATGTCATTATGTTACGCGCTTCTTTTATTGTTTGAGGTAGCTTATTGTAAAAATTTGATCGGATCCATCCTCAGGCGCTCTGTTCTAGCAAATTTTATTAAAATATCATTTGCGTTTCTCATATTGTAGTCGTTTTTTCTCCCATTTATATCTAGTTTCGTTGTTTTCATTTGTTCAATGTGTAAATTTTTAAAAATGAATTTTCCTTTTTCCATTTGAATCAGTCCGTCTACGTTAAGTTCTTGTGTTGTTTTATATACTTCAGATGTAGCGGTCATCCTTTGCAAGTTATATATGGTTTTGTATGCTTTAGTTAGTAGTCGTAACATGCTCATGAGGTTACTTTTGGTATTTTGGCTCCAAATTATAATCCCGTATGTAATTCTTGAAATTATGTATGCATTTTTAATTTGTATTTTATTTTTAATTGAGAAATAGCTGAAACGATGGAGCAAACCAACGATAGCTGCTATTTTTTTCCTCATATCATTTATATGCGGTGTCCACGTTAGTTTTTCATCGATTGTAAGTCCAAGGTACTTCATATGTTCAACTCTTTGAAGAGTTTTATTTTCTATTTTTATCAGTGGCTCAATATCAGTTTTATTTTTTTGTTTAAAGATAATGTATTTGGTTTTGTTCGTGTTTAATGTCAATTTGTTCCGTATGAGCCATTGGGAATATTTGTCTAAGTCATTGTTTATCTTTTGTTCTAAGTCAGTTTCATTTTTACCTGAGTAAATTAGTATCGTATCATCAGCGTACATCACAACTTTCCCGTCGATTCCTGAAGTCACCAAGTTGTTTGTATATAACAGGAAAAGAATC
The DNA here is from genome assembly GCA_963942545.1 of Oxycera nigricornis. Classification (NCBI taxonomy): domain Eukaryota; kingdom Metazoa; phylum Arthropoda; class Insecta; order Diptera; family Stratiomyidae; genus Oxycera; species Oxycera nigricornis. The sequence goes on from OZ012664.1 coordinate 11,597,214, forward strand.
GGTCCTAGTATAGATCCCTGTGGTACGCCAATAGTAATCTGCGCTATTTCACTGTTAACGTTTCCAATTTCAGTCCTTTGAAGTCTTTCTGCCAGGTACGTACGCATAAGTTCTCTTGGCATACCAACAATTCCCAAGTTCTCAAGTTTACTTATCAGTATATCGTGCACTACCGTATCAAACGCCTTTTTTAGATCGATAAAAACTGCAGCAACGTAACTTCCCTGATCCAGTTGTGTATTGATATGTCTCATCACTTCTACAATCGCGTCTGTTGTTCCTTTACCTTCCTGAAACCCAAACTGGTTTCTATCTATAATCCTATTCTGCATTAAGTATTCTTTAATTCGTAAAGCTAATATTTTTTCTATGATTTTACTCAGTGAGTTTAATAATGTTATTGGTCGAAAATTATTTGGGTCAGTTTCCAGCCCTCCTTTAAATATGGGTATTACCTTGGCATTTTTTAGATAGTTCGGAAATTGTCCACTCTTGAAGCTTATATTTATTAGAGTAACCAGTATATCTGCAATATTCTCTTTGATTATTTTGATATCATCAACGCAGATACCATCAAGACCCGGCGCGGTGTGTTTTTTCAGAGAATCAATAACATCAATGACTTCTTTTCTAGATGTTAGCCTTAAGTGAAAAGAGCAGATGGGTGACACGCTTTGGCATGCTGAATCGTTTTTAGGGAGTTCTGATACAATTTTGGTCCAGTAGCGTTCCTGTAGTCAATCTGGTTGGCGTAGCAAGATTAAGTATTTATGTACTGTTGGTTGTTAATGTGTCTAAGTAATTTTGATTTTGTGGGCTGTCGTCTAGGAGATTAATATTAGTATCTGCTATTGTAATTAGTGACTTGTGTGTCGAATAAACATAGTCCATATGGTCTATGAACTCAGAGAATTTTTCTGATGATTTATAAAATGTGCCTATTTTGAAATTTTTTATGTCTGTTTCTAGTTCTATTATAATTGTTGAAAAACTAATATTTGTGTAAATTGTTTTAAAGTTTATATTCTTCCTAATATATATGGCTGTCCCGCCTCCTCGCTTTTCTGTTCTACAGTTATACACAGCGTTAAAACCTTTTATGTTATAATATTCGACTTCATTCTCGTAAAGCCATATTTCACAGAAAACCAATACGTCGACTTCTTTATGTTGTTCAGTATAAATTTCAATATCTTCAATTTTTCGGCGAATGCTTCTAAGGTTAGCATAGAGTGCAATTAATTTGTTTGTCATTTCCATTTTATATTTTGTTGCAGTTTATGTTCCTCCTAGATAGTTTAAGTCGTCTTATATATTCTGGGCATTTCAATGAGTCAGCTCTATGGCATACATTTAATGATTTGGTATTATTTAAGCAATTTAGACATTTATGTATGTTTGCTTTACAGTCCGCAGTTTTATGATCTCCTGCGCATTTTGCACACGTATCTTTACCCTCACATTTGTTCGTTTTGTGATTGTATTTTTGGCATTTATAGCATCTTGTGACATTATGATCTTCTGTCACAAAATGTGTTCCGAAATCAATGTTTATATATTTATTATTTATTCTTTTATACATAGGCCCATTGACCTCTAATATAGCTATCCACTTTCCATTTTTTATCTGTCTAGTGTGCACTATATCCAATTTACACTCTTTTCTACTGAGTGATTTTAGTTGTTTATTTCCTTGTTTAATTCTGCTGTTGTATATTTTTTATGCAAACCTTTTATGATCATCCGTGGAGAGTGTTCCGCTGTTGTTCCAATTTGGTATTTTTGATCCATGTTATTCTTTATTTTGGTAAGCAAGGTTTCTGTGTTTTTTTCCGAGTCAGTTTTTATTAGTATTCCCCCATTTTTCATTGGTTTTACAAATTTGATGGGTATTTTTATTTCTCCTGGTTTTATATGATCTCTTAGCTCCTTTAAAGTATCATCCGTTGTTTGTTCTTCCTTCGGACGAAGAATGATATCTTTTTGTCCTTGTTGTTCCTTCGTCATCCTTGTTTATTTTTAGTATTGCCGCATATGATTGTTGCTGTGCTTGAACCAAAATATTAGCCTCCTGGATTTTTTCTATTTTTTTGCTTATTTCTTGCAAGGTGTCCTGTTGTTTTTTCATTACCGATACTATTTCTGTTTCAAAACCTTTCTTGAAATCTTCATTGCATGTAATACAAAACCACTTGCATTTGTTTCCGAGTTTTTCAAAAAATTCGTAGTCCTCATCTGTATATTTCAGACATTTAAAATGAAAACACTGTTTGCAGTGCCATTCACATTGGGTCGCTTTTTCTTCTTTTCCAATATCTTTACGGCAGATGCCGCATTTATTTTTTTTGGTGGCATTATGAATTATTATAATTCTCCTCGCAAAAGTCTTTTTTTCACACACTGTGCTTACCGGAAGAACCTTAGATCTCCAATCTCAGATTCTAGTTCGACACAGATTCAGCGATAGGTGTAAAATATGAAAGGTTTTTTTCAACGCTATCTAGCTGGTCTTCTCGAAATTATTCGTCGCAGTAACCGTTGAAATTATTTTACTGAATCAAAGAAATTTAGAAATAATCAAAACCTCAAAAATACCTATCCTTGATCGTATTCTTCAATTGTCCAGAAGGAAAGGGTATTCAATAATTCACTATTCCGCAAAAATCACTTTCAAAACCGATAGAACATAAAAAATTCAAATATTATTGGTCCGCACAAATTAATTCGCTCTTGCTCTGTCAAATGTCAACCTTTATATCTTCGAGAATGTATCTAGATTATTGAAATGAAGAAACTTGATACCATGTTTTAGAAGTGATTATGAAAAATGACTCATAAAATCGATTTCAAACAGTATTCAATTATTTTACTAACAGAAACACAATGAGTGGAAATTTCTCTGTTTACAAAATCGTTTTGGGTCAGTCACCTCTAGTATGAGTTATTTTACATCAACAAAGCTGTCCACCAAACTCTACAGCTGAACAAGATTTTACCAATTAAATTTAGTGGAAAATAAAATATCCGACTGAACTTTTAATATGTATTGAATTGTAAGTAAAAACTGTAGTTCCACAATAATGTCACTTTCTTTAAAAAAAGTGAATTGCTTGAATTTATTCATAAATTAAATTGGAGAAACCCGCAAACTTCATGAGTGGAAGATTAATGAATATGGACTTTTAGCACGACTATGGAGTTTGTAAACAAGGCTGTCCGATATATTTATAAAATTTTTCTAGACTCGTTAGTATTTGTGATGATGGTTGTCGCATGTGGCATGAATTGTTAATAATGATCACCTTAGGTTGTGACTCGCAACAACTTTTTACAGATATTTGCTATTCATAAGCTCTACTGCGGTTGTTATTTTGAAGGTTCTGTATCGTAGAGTCCGACAAAGCTCTATTGATGTGACAATTCAGTCTGTTTTACTTTTAAACAAAATGAGACGTCGACTTGAAGTTCAAACCTAATATGTAGCAACTTGGCCGAAAGCCGAAACTTTAAAGTTTCATATTTCATGGGGGAAACCAAGAGAAAGTTTTTATTAGTTTCACATTTGCAATTGCGCAAAGATTTAACAGAAGAGTATTTATATATTTTAAATTTGTTTGAATTAGACAAGCACTTTGGGAGTCACCAAGTTCTCTCAGTTTGGAGCATTTGCATGGTGATTAAAATAATGTAAATAAAACAAAATATCATAATGACAGCAAAATTCGACCGCTAAAATGATAGATTTTAATCCCAATGTTCAAACCTCTAAAAAAACACACTGCATATCTATTTTTAACTTCCCAGTATATGGGAAGTTCTTGTAATCGCCTCGCAAATCGAAATTGAAATTTTAAACATTTCTTTACGTTTTGAGGTCTATAGAGTATATATAAAGTGTTTTTAGAAAGGGAGATGTATGTGTGTATGTGTACGTACGTACGTACGTATGTGCGTTCGTGGACACTTTTTTCTACGAACATAACTCACGTAAACAAAGTCGTTTCAACTTTGTTAAGGTGTCAATCGAAGCGCCTTTGCAATTTTAAGAGCTGATTAGTTTTTGGTAAACTTCGGTCGGGGGAATTTGCTGTTTTGCCCGTTTGAAGGTCATTTATGTCATGCGTTATATCTCGCGAACCTAACATACGATTTTCTTGATCAACATGTCAATCAAAGCGTATTGACATTTATGTGATTTTATCAAGTTTTCAAAAAAATTCTTGGAGCCGTTTTATAGTTTTTTAAAAAAAAGTGCAAAAACTTAAGATTTTTCAAAAACAATAAATTTTTAACCTTATTTTCAAGCCAAAATAATCAATGTTTATAAAATTTATATACTACAAACAGTTCTTGTAAAAACATCATCAAAATTTTTTCTCATGATTACAAAAAAAAATTAAATAAAAAATAAAAATTCATTAACAGTCATCATGATCTTCAAGGTCATATTTGTCAAGCCGTATATCTCGCGAATCAAACATACGATTTGCATCGTTTAGGTGTCAATCGAAGCGTATAAACATTTTTGTGAATCTATCAAATTTTTAAAAAAATCGTTCGAGCCGGTTTTTTAATTTAAGAAAAAAAGTGCAAAAATTAGGTTTTTTTTCATAAATAATAAAATGATTTACGGAACACAGTAATCAATTTTTATAAAATTTTCATAATCCAAGTAGTTATTGTAATAACATCATGTAACCCTTCTCCCATGACTACAAAAACATTAAATAAAAAAACATTAACAGTCATCATGATCTTCAAGGTTTCTGTCATTCACTATATCTCACGAGCCAGATATAATATTTGCATCATTAAGGTGTCAATTGACGTGTATTAACATCTTTGTGATTGTTTTAACATCATGAAAATTCGTTTCAGCCGTTTTTTTTCAATTTAATAGAAGAAAATGCGAAAAATTAGGGTTTTTTTTCATAAAAAATATTTTTTTATCCTGATTTGCACAAAACAGTAATAAATGTTTATAAAATTTATACATTCTTATCAGTTTTTGAAGAGAAACCGGCAAAACTTTTTTCCATGATTATAAAAAAAACTAAATTAATAATAAAAAATCTTTCAAAGTTACCATGTAAAGAGAGTTCAAACGAATGATATTACCTTATATCTTTTATTCTAAATAAATGGTTGTAAATTCAATCAACGTTCAATCTACCCGCATCCACCAAAAACCTTACGTTATCAATGGATATTCCCGTAGATGATATGATTAATATTAACTCATTCCTGTTACTGCTATGAATACCTATCATTATTATTATTATTTAAAGTAGTAGTATTTTCGAAATTATTAATGTGTTTAGTATTTTTAATGTTTATCTAGATATTACTGGGAAGTTGACCGTGTGGACCTCAAGGGTCGCACTTCGCGGCTTGTCTATTCTTACCTTCCAATGTCCATTCTCGTTGCAATTGATTAATTGGATAAATAATAGGCAATATCAGCTCTGGTGAGTATAGGTGAATACATTTAACTGGCTTTAATTTACTGGTATGACAAATTTATATTTTGCCTCCATTGTTGTATCAGCGGTTTTACATATAGACATGTTGTACGTATCCAACAATAATTGATCAGTATAATTTCCTTGATTTCAAATAACAACATTACTTTCTTTGTCAGTATGAACCGACATATGAGGACATTGCTTTTCCTGTCATAGATCTTTTCTTTCGGAACTTTTTCAAGTGCTTCGATTTTCATTTGCCATTAGAAAAGATACAACAACCATCGCCAAAACCGTTACAATGGGTATATAGCTAGCAACAATATTTATAAACAAACCGAGCTATATTTTGGATTTGGTATAACCGTGTGCTAGCATACAATTAACAACCTTCTAATGCCATGTTTTGGAACCCTTTTCGAAATTTTAAGCAACCTTTTTTGTTTAAGGGCACTTTTATTGTTTCCGTCAAAGCAAATAAAACCACTAGGTTTTTGTTTTATTATTTTGGCAGGTCATTGCAAGAGTTTTACATTTGGATACATTGGAAACATCTTAATTTTAGTTTGGGTACTTAAATAAGTTGATGAGGTACTGGAAAATCTGATGACCAAATTAGATTTGATATTGATGAACAATTAATAATTAACAGCTTCATCCTTCGAATGTCCCAGTCTTTTGAGAATATGTTTGTCCAATATTATTCCCAGTCTTAGTGAACGTATTTGTATTAACTGATATCTGTTAATTTAATAATTTCATTCACCAATGCTTCGGTTGCATCTTTTGCGTGTTTTTCCTCGGGTCCGGGCCCGAGAAACTCAAGCTAAACGAAGATATCAACTTCGACGTAAGCTAACGAAATGTTCGTCTAACATCAACCAATGGTATATAGCATAGAATAATAGCAAAACAGTCCAAACAGCCAATATTTGTGAAGCCATACCGACTACCGGAGAGCCAAAAGAAGGAAATTCATAAGCAAGTGAACGAAAAGCTTGAAGATAAAATAATACGTCCTAGTTTCAGTCCTTGGAATTCTGATGAACAATGTTCTAATGGGTTTACAGGGGCTCGAATGTTTTGTATATGTTGATGACATAGTGATATACGGATACGATCTAGCCGACCACAATGCGAAGTTAACTAAGATCCTCAACAGGTTGAGGCAACATAATCATAAGCTCCAAACTGAAAAGTGCCACTTTGTAAAACGAGAGTTAGTTTACTTGGGACATATTATCAGTCAAACGGGAATCAGACCCGACCCAGCTAAAACTAAATCTGTAAAAACATACTCAGTGCCAAAAAAGGCAAAAGATATTAAATGCTCCTTGGGTTTAGTAGGCTATTACCGCAGATTTATTCCTGATTTCGCAGAAACAGCTAAGCCTTTAACCAATCTGTTAAAAAAGGATGTCGAATTCAAGTGGGATGCTTTCTGTGATGAAGCATTTACCACCTTAAAAAACAAGATCATAAATCCTCCGATTTTAGCTTATCCAAATTTTAAGGAAGAATTCGTAGTTACGACTGACACAAGTGACGTTGCGTTAGGCGCAACACTCTCACAAGGTACTATAGGACAAGACAAGCCTAATTGTTTCGCAAGTCGAACATTAAACAATGCTGAAACACGTTATAACACAACAGAAAAAGAGCTACTATCGATAATTTCCACCATAAAACAATTTCGACCATATATGTATGGAAAAAATTCACCATATGCACAGACTACAGACCATTGCAATGGCTCGTAAAGAGACTCCTCCTGGACAAATACGAATGCAAAATCGTTTATAAGTCAGGTAAACGTAACACTAATACAGACGCTCGTCGAAGTCGTATCAGTTTTGATGACAGTAACATTGAACTGCAAAATGAAACCAAGGTTTTAGTCACTACACGTAACTATAAAAGGAATATGGAGCAAGAGGAATCCGAACCAAAAGATTATCTGCAATAACAGGAGAACGTCGAAAATAAATGGAGCCTAAATCTGCAGGAAAAAAACGAATCAATATATTCCGGTGGAAAATAATTACTCAAAGTTATTATATTACCACTGCTAGAATCTGTAGAGGAAACTATACTCGGTAAACGCATACCCGACTTTGAAAAACCAGAAGTAGGGCGAATGATAGCCGAGTCTCAAAAGGACGCCAGTTTCCTCTATATTGTAACTTTACCGATACCACTCAGAAGGTTAAAGGACCAAATGACAGTAAAGTTATGTTTAGAAAATGTTCGTGGCATTTGTACTAAAGGCAAAATGAACTCGGTGGGTTTTTCGTTAACAACGCTTTGACAACAAAGCAAAAAACGAATTGAAAGCTTTAATAAAGGAAGTCTTCATTAACCAAGGTATAAATATATATTTATACATAGACAGTAGAACCTTCTTGAACGATTCTGACGACATCAATAAAGCTATATTTGAGCATCACAACTCCCCTTTTGGAGGCCATCAAGGTGTATCACGAACCTTGAAAAGAATCAAAGCGAGATACTATTGGCCTACAATGACGCAAGACATCAGAACCTACATCCGTAAGTGTGTATCTTGCCAATTGAACAAGAACGGAAAATTTCCCTCGGTACCAATGAAAATAACAACAACTAGTAGCAAACCATTTGAGCGTGTCGCTCTAGACATAGTCGGACCATTCCCAACCAGCTACAACGACCGAAAATACATACTAACGTTCCAGGATGACCTGACCAAATTTTCAGAAGCATACGCGTTACCCAACGCTGAAGCACCGTCAATAGCAAGAACTTTCGTAGAAAACATTATCTGCCGACATGGTATGCCTCTTTGTTTACTAACCGATCAAGACGCGAATTTCTTGGGTAAATTATTTACGGAAGTATGTAAGCTGCTAAAAATAAAGAAACTTTATACTAGCCCGGACCACCCTCAAACTAACGGAGCTTTAGAGCGCAGCCATAAAACGCTAGCGGAGTATCTTCGCCATTATATAAATAACTCTCCCACTCACATGGGACACATGGATCCCTTATGCTATGTTCGTATATAACACTACACCGCATAGTAGTACTGGTCTCACACCATACGAAGTGTTATACGGTTTCCCAGCTAGTGTTCCTAGTATCCTCGAGCAAAAGCCGGAAATTTCTTATAATTATGATGACTACGTAAATGAACTACGGGTGCGTTTACAGTATGGTTATCAGACGGCTAACGACAGATTGAACAGAAAAAAGGAAGTCTCCAAAAGATATTACGATAAGGCAGCAGTTCCAAAGCAATTTGATGTAGGAGATAAGGTTCTAATCAAAAACCAAACTAGAAATAATAAACTCTGCTCTCTTTGGAAAGGCCCTTATGAGATCAGAAAAGTACTATCTAGTGAGAATACCGTGGTTAAAATTGGCAAAAAATTAAAAGTTTTTCATCACAACAACAACTTTAAAATTTTTCAGAAATAAAGCACTGCTAATGGCACTGCAAAATTCTTTTATGCAGTACTCGGCCCATTTTAAAACTAATTTCCAGGTGATGGATCTATTGTTGACTTTCCTGAAACTTGTATCCTGCATACTTGGGTCGTCTAAATTTACTTCCATTCCCAAAGGCTCGCGCATTTATGTCAAATGCCTGGACCCTCAAATATCCAAGCCAATTTCGATTGCATTTTGCAAGAAGACAACGATCCTAAACATCGGAGTCGTCTCTGTACCAGCTGGAAAAAAAATCAGAGCTTTGGATCGGTCATCACAATGAGCAGACGCAAACCTGACAAAAAACATGTGGTCAATGCAGGAGAAACTAATTGCTAAAATATAACCACCATATGTCAGCTCACGTTGGCTCTCAAGAGGATACCGCAAGGTTTTACTATATAGAATTGAGAATTTGAGGCAAAGTTACACAAGAAGATGCCAGGTGATAATTGATAATAACGGTGACTGGATATTGATGAAAGATTCGTATGATTTTTTATACATTTGATTACATGTTTTCGTGAAACACACAGTATTCCTTAAAACATCCAATCCCTTAAATAATTTATTGGCATCAGTGAAAGTGAGGTTGACAAATTTTTTTTGGAGACAATGATTTGCAACATTTTGCTAACAGCTCTTTGGTTAACAACAAATACATTACAACAAGCACATCACTAGGTTAAACGAAATCTGATAATATTATCCGTATCCGACCCCTATTCAATATGTATAACTACTGATGGTTTGCAGTCTTCATTTGAGTAGTGGATTTAAATTTTTAGGATACTATTAATTTTAAATTAATAAGATGCATCTATTACCGGAAAAGCATACTAATTTTTCAAAATTTATTTAACGTCTTTTTTATTGGATTAAAAAACGGTTGTATCAGTTATTTTGATAGTTTTATGCAGTCAATAAAATGTCAACACGCTTCGTAAAGTCGATACGACTTTTCCCCGTGAGATATCGTTTTAGAAAAGAACGATCCTAACATTTACACACGCATACATACTTTTTTAAATTATTCTTAAGACGTTGATATATAAAGATAGGTTGAAAAATTTAATTTCCCTTTTCCCTTTATGCTAGATACTCGTATATTAAGTAAATCTGAATTTAGGGCACTGTTTTACTTTCTTTCGTTTCCGATTATTCTTTTATTTATAGAAAACACATCGTGAGTGTTAAATGTCATTCAACCGAACTCTAAATCCGATTAGTCGATTTGTTGAGTTTTGTAACTTTTGAATATTATCTGCAAAATTTTGACTTGATTCACTATAACTTCGTTTTAAAAGTCTTGAGTCACTTTAAGCTTGTCGGTCGACCGAATACTTGATCCCGTCAGTCAAATTATTGAACTTCGATTCAAAATCGAAACTCCCTTGCCTTGACTCTGTCAAAAGTTAAACTCGAAGTCTGGTTTGAGAATGAATCAGGAATATTTATTTTCAAGACCTTATATACAAAAATGCTTGTGATGCTACTCAATGTGATTTGATGCTGGACAAAACCCAAAATAATTTAATGCTACACAATAATTAAAAACTGCAGGCATACTGGCAATTTACTCACATTTGTTTATCACAAGTATCGGATATCACTTATTGTATCGTTCAACGACAAGCTTCCACATTTAAAGCCAACGTTGAATTTCGATCATTAAACAATATGCGGAGTTAACGACAATACGTGATCCAAAACTTGTGATGGGCGACAATGTTTGATTTTTTTTTCATCTTTATTTTTACAAAGTACAAGCGTACCCCAATTTACGACAGGGCTGTGTTCCGTGAAATGGTGACGTAACTCGAAGCGACTTAAAACGAGTCAAAGTAATTTGTCACAAGTTAATAACAAATGAAAGCTTACGTACATATGAAATTGAAGTCAAATTTAAGAATGATATGACAGTAAACATATATATTTTGAAGATTCAATAGTTTTATTGTACATTGCGATTAATAGCTACACAAATCAGTTCATGATACCATCATAACCATCATTAGAATTCCTTCTGAAATTAGATGATGATAGAACATCTTTACCTATATGTAGTTGTCTTAATAAAGTAGGAATCGATGCACTGTTGCGTACAATTTCTTTTTTGTTGTTCTTGTATACAATTCCTTGTAGGGAAGAGCAGCATTATTTATCAGCTGTATAAATCTTTCGCTCCGGTCTTTGTTTGAATCCATCTCAAAGATCCCTTTGGCTGTATCTCAATATTCTAAGCCTTCCGGCAAAAATTTTTTAAATGTCATATAAACATGACTTTTCCAGGTGAGTTTTCTGTTCGTTAATTGAAATATGCCACTTTCTAGCCCAATTTAATATTATGTCTGTTTGTTGCTGTAGTACTCTTTTTGCAGTTGATGGGTTTTTGTGTGCAAATAGTATCGCTGTGTCGTCAGCAAATGTAGTGGTAAGCACCTCTTTTGAGGTGGGGAGGTCTGCAGGGTACAGAAGGTAAAAGACTGGTCCTAGGACACTCCCCTGGGGTACTCCTGCTTTTTTAGGATGTTCCTGGCTAATGGTATCTTTGTATTTGACTTTAAAGGACCGTTCAAGTAAGTAACTGGTTAGTATGCCATGAAAATTTGGAGGTAGAGTGGTCTTAATTTTTTGGATGAGTCCAGGATGCCAGGCTTTATCAAAGGCTTGTGATACATCTAAAAATAGTACAACACAATATTTATTATCTTCGAATGAATTTTTGATATAATTTACTAGCTTATGTACCTGTTGTTTGCTACTATGGTTGTTTTTAATCCCAAACTGATGTTCAGGGATAACAATGGAGCGATGGAGTGTGGAATGCTTGATTTTGGGATACCTATCAAACTAATACGAATGACCAGACTAACGATGACCGACACACGATCTAAAGTCAGATGTCAAGGAGATCTGACTCAAAGCTTCGACACCAGCTCAGGTCTTAAACAGGGTGATGGCCTCGCCCCCACACTCTTCAATTTGGCCCTAGAGTATGTCATCAGGAAGATTGCAGTAGACAATGCGGGAACGCTACTCTTTAAGTCTACTCAAATAGTAGCGTACGCCGATGACATCAACGTCATGGCCCGATCTCTATCTCGTGCCAAAGAAGCGTTTACTGAGCTGGAGTCAGCGGCTAGGCAAGTCGGCCTAAGGGTCAATGTGAACAAGACCAAATGTATGACCCAGTCAAGGAAAAAGACGCCAAATAGACAAAACATGACGATAAATACCTACAGTGTGGAAAGCGTTAACTCTTTTGTTTATCTTGGTATCAACCTCGCCAAAGACGGGAATGAAAAGGACGAAATTGAACGGCGAATTGGTCTAGCCAATAAAATATACTTTTCAGTCCTCTCGGTGATTAAAAGTAACAAAGTGCACCGAAAAAATAAGCTGCGCGTCTATAAAACGATCATCCGTCCTGTATTGATTTACGGATGTGAAACATGGACTTTAACTCAAGCCTCAGAAAAAAGGATTGACGTCTTCGAACGCCGCATTTTGAGACGGATTCTGGGGCCCGTGAAGGACGGACCGGTCTGGCGAATCCGGTACAACGATGAGTTGTACGCTCTTTATGACGAGCCACCGGTATCGATTCTGACGAAACTGCTACGACTTCAGTGGGCTGGCGATGTGGAGCGTATGGATGACAGGCGAATTCCCAAGCGCTCCATGAAAGGCCGAGCAACAGGAAGCCGCCCACCAGGAAAACCACGCAAACGATGGGAGGATGCAGTTGACAACGACAGCGAATCCTTGCTGGGATTCGCTAATTGGAGGACGCGGTCGCTGGACCGAGACAGTTGGAGGCAGTGTCTTCGGGAGGCCAAGGCTCGATTTGGGCTGGTGCGCCATTGATGATGATGATGGAGTGTGGGGAGCATTTTGTCAAGATGTAGCCTCTCGAACAGCTTAGAAAGGGTGGAAAGCAGGCTAATGGGCATATAAGACTCAACTTTTGTGCTATCTTTGCCTGGCTTAGGAATGACTATGATCCTGGCATGTTTCCAGGCGTCGGAAAAGTAATTAATACGCAGTATTGCATTGAATATGAGCAATATTGCCATTTTGCCTGATATGGGTAAAGTTTTATTCATTTTACCTGTTATTTTATCGTGTCCAGGTGCTTTATTGTTGTTTAAACTGCTAGTTTTCTTGAGAAGCTTGACTTTAGTGAATCTAATAGGTTTATAATTCCTACTATTGTTATTTGTGTTGGTATTGTCCTCATTAACTGTATCTAAGCAAAATAATTTCGATAGATAATTACCAAAAGCTTCAGCTTTTTGAGTATTGTCTCTGAGCCAGCCACGGTTGTGATCCCTGATTGGAGTGTCTGCTGATACAGGTTTCTTGATCCTTTTACTTTTTTTCCACAATGAATAGGTAGTTGTTTCGCTTTATTAGATATATTGCTAACAAAGTGATCTATTTTTTCTTGCTTATCCATATATAGCGCTTTTTTAGTGCTTTCGTGGCTTCGTCTAAGGCACCTTTTGCCTTCGGAGAGCGTACCCTTTGCCATTCGGCTTTGGCACTACGTTTAGCTCTTAGGAGTGAAAGTATTTTATTGTTGTATTACTGAGAAGTTCTAGCCTCCGTAGATTTGGCGGACGGGGTAGCAAATACAGCACTGTCATTAACAGTATTCGTTAAGTATTTTATTGCATTTTCAATATTTTCAGCTGATTTTAATTTAATATTCGGACAGAATGAGGATTGAAATCTCCTGCAAAACTTGTTCCAGTTGGTTCTACTATTTGTTAGTCTGGATTCCGAGTTTTCTACTATAGGTTTGCTGCTAAGCTCATAGATAGCTGGTGAATGGTCCGATGACAGATCATTCGTGGTCCAGGCCTTGATGAGGCACGGATCTAATTTCTTAGTAATACCGAAGTCAATGGCATCGGGAATTTTTAATGGATCTGATGGCCAGTATGTTGGTGTGCCACCTGTTATGCAATTAAGGTTGTTCTTGTAAATATATTTAAGTAATTGTTTACCTCGTGGAGAGGTTAAGCGTGCACCCCAGTGTGGCAACTTAGCATTGTAATCGCCCGCGGCAAAGAAGCAGGGTCCAAGTGACTTGAAAAAATCATCGAAATCTGTTGAGGTGATTCTGTGGTTTGGGGGACAATAAGTAGCCGCAATACACGTGTCTACGCTTCCGGAAGAGATACATGAAGCAGTACTGTGAATGTTACACATTTGTTTACATGGGATGGGGTGATGCTTGATTCTGTTTCTGATTAGTATGGCAGTATCACCGTGTGGCTTGTCATCAGAATGATTGTTGTTATAGACTGTGTAGCCATGCATTTTAATGTAATTATTCTTACTGCATAGGTGAGTTTCAGCGTTCAACATTATATCAATATTATTGGTGTGCAAGAAAGATTCTAATTCAATTTTACGGGGGAATAGTCCGTTTGCATTCCATTGTGCAATTCTTAGATTATCCATTTGTTCATTAAATATGTTAGTAGGTAAGTGTGTTTGTATAAAATTGTCTGAATGTTATTCATGATTTTTGTTAGTTGTTGTATGTTATTAACTAGAGTAATTAGAACCTGCATTATTCCTTCCTGTGTATTGCTGTTGACTGCTGGGTTTGAAGCTGTTGCATTACCATATTGTGGGTTTCTGACTACGTCGGCGTATGACATTCCTGCTTTAGTCTGATCCGTGGATTGTGAGGTAGAAGTTGGTTGCACTGGTTGTGCATTAGAATAGTTATTTATGAACGCATTCGTTATTTTTCTCAGCTTGTTACGTCTATTTATTGTTAGAAACACAGGACAGCCCCTGTAATAAGCGGTTTGAGCCCCGTTGCAGTTACCACATTTTCTGCTGTATGTATTCGTTTTGTTCTTGTTGCAGTTTTTGGTCTGATGCATTTCTCCGCAGGCAACACAAATACCGGTCAGCTTACAGTAATTTTTGGAATGACCAAACTCTTGGCAATTAAGGCACTGGACAACAGCGTACTTTTTATATGGTTCTGTAATAGTTATTTTTCTATGCAGCAGATATTGTAGATTGTATATAGGGTGTACTTTTCCTTTAGGGATTTTGCTAGCTTCCGGTGTAAGTTCCACCTTGAACATTGTTTGCGGAACCTTAAGTTTATTTATGACATTATGTATCGATTTAACTTAAAAACCGGACTGTTAAGCTCTTGTTTTATGTCTTCAGGTTTTACTTCGGAGTGTATGCCTTTAATAATGACGATCAATCCTTTAGAGCTTTTCAGCTGATATGTATAGAAATTAATTATTTTCTTTTCCAGCCATGAGACTACTTGGGTGTAGTTTGGTTCGGTCAGGACTTGCAATTTTATTTCTTTCAGATTGCCTTTTTTTAAGTCTACAGCATAGAAATTCTTGTCGCCAATTAGCGTGCGTATATTTGCTATTAAGTATGTGCTAGTAGATCCCCTGATATAGATCGGATCGGTTTGGCTTTCGGTTTATCTTCCTGTACTGTGTTAGCGTTGTCTCTATTGGTTTCATTAGCGAGTATCGCATAATAGTTTCGATCAATTGTTCTAGTTTCCTTGACCATTTTTGGAGCGTTCCGCATTAATTGCCTTAATTGCCCTTCGTTTCTCGGATATTTTTATATATCTTTCAGTGCCGGTTTGAATGCATTTTGTGGCAGGAGAGTTGTAGAGGCAATACCGGTCTTTTCATTAACCTCGTCAATTGACATAGATTCCGTCATATTGCTATCGACTACGTTAGCTGATTTATGCTTGCCCAACACAGAACCCAATATTGTGCTAGCGTTTACCACTGGTGTCTGATTATTGTCTTCATTATCACTCACCGACTACACTGCACACTACACTAAATTGTTTCATGGAACAGTCACTGTCTCCAACGTTACGCGCATTGTTCAACGCACTATGGACTGCGTTACAGTTATGTTTTCGCTCAACTTTGCTCAGATATTCGAGAAGGGGCTTTTACACTTTCACTTTTATCGAGTGATGTGTTGTTGCGTGATGTGTTGGTCTCTTTTGTGATCACTTTAACTTTGTTCGTCTTCCGTGAATAAAAATTGCGGATTTTCTTACTACTAAACAAATTGAATTTTATTGAAAAAAAGATAAAAAGAAGAGGATCGATGCGAGATCCGCGCGATTTAAGAATTAAAATTGGACTGCACTTATGAAATATTTTCCGACGGACCAAAGATGTAAAAATGCTACGTCAATTGAAATTTAATATTCTCAAAGTAAAAAGTAAGCAAAGTGCTTGATTTACTGTCACGTCTTCAAAATGCACTTGAGTTTATCTTGCGAGGCGATACGACTCAAAACAATCCTCGCTTCGCAAGATAAACACACATGTTAGGCGTTAAATTTGATAACGCTGCAAGAAAGATCTGCGCGACAAATCACCCAATGCCAGCCACTTAAGAAGATGTAAAACTCTTTGGATGTGAGATTAGTGAATAGAAGGGATATCCAGGTTAGGATAGATATCGTTATTAAAAGTATCGTTAAAGGCGATATTAGTGAGAATAAAAATAAAGAGTTATTACTTAGAATATAGATTCTATAGATTGGTTAGTTACTGTAGGTCTTGGTATGAGAGGTTTCTGGGTGGCAAGGTTGATAGTGGCTTGGGATGCGGATACTTCTCCCCCCGTAAGATTCGGCTCCTGACGAATTAAATTTCTAACGTTAACTGGTCGGATTTTAGTTTTACATTTGAAATAAAATATTATCAAAATTATGATAGAAATAACAATTATAATATCGATAGAGGCGCTTATCCAATTGCTAGTTACATGTTTATACTTTTGAATTTTTATTTCCTTTAAGTTCTCCAAGCTTGTAGAAAAAAATTTTCTGATGCTAACGGATCTTCTCTTACGTAACTAATGTTTTTTATAATATTCGGTAATATAACATATTCATTATACTGTTCTAGATTATTAATAAAAGTTTGATTTTGGATTGATAATTGGCATTTCTCAAATTTTATAATATTATTGCCTTGAATTTCTATATTATGATCATTACAAGTTTGTAATACAATTGATTTATTTAAATTTTTTGTTATTACTATATTTGGAGCTACTTTTACAATTGTGGGCTCGAAATTCTTTCTCATTTTACAATTATTTATATCAGTTTTCAGAATTTTGATGCACTTATCAACGACATGTTTTAATTTTCTTTTTATATTTTCACTTGAATATTCATACACATTTAATTGATTTATGAGAACTTCCGGATAGCTTGTGAAAAGTTCGAAATGCTCATATTTATTCGGGACTGGAATTACTAGAGTTCTGTAATATTTGCTATTAGTAAAATTTTGAATTTGCAAAACGATAAGTATAACGGAATGTTGTTGAGCTACTGAAATTCTAACATTTTGAAGTTTGTAGATATCTTTTTTATGGTAGTTGATTTCGTTTGTGTTTAAAATGCTTCTGCTCAAAATGCCTAGCTTGCTTGCCATGATTATGTCTTCGATTTTAGAAATTGAGTCCAAAATTGCTCTTAAGTTTTCTTTAATTTCATTTTCTAATTTATATTCATTGAACTTGTTTTGCAAGGAGTTTGTTTCAGCCGTTAGTTGATTAATTTTGTTAATAATAAACGATTGTTGGGAGTTAATGTGATCAGTTAATTTACGAATGTTATTATCGATGTTTCTATTGATCGAAATTTGTTTATTTATATTATCTGCAATATTGGTCAGATCACTTCCAACCTTTTCAAAATGATTGTTAATATCTTGCCTATCGTCATCGTCCATAGTTCCTCCTACCCATTTCACAAATTTCCCGTGTAAGTTTATCAACCCTCTTGTTATTCTATGGGGGTTCAATGTATTTAGTTTATTGACAATTTGTTGCTCTAATAATTGAATAGATGAATTACGTTTAAATGCTGAGGATTTTATGCTAAAACGAAGAGAATTGATCTATTAGTGTTAAATACATTGTATTTTTGTCTCGAAACCAAATATCCATATGAATTATCTCATGTGGTTTGCTGGATATTTCTGTTTTATAAAAAGGGGGCTTATATGGCTTTCGTTCATACTTCGTCACGTTGCAAACATTGCAATTATTGATTATTTTTGTGATATGTGTTTCCAAATTTATTTTTTATAACATTGTAGACTTCATCTATACCTCTATGATTGTTCCGGTGGTGTTCCCTCAAAATTTCTTCTTGAACTTGACTTGAATTTTCGCAATCAAATAAAACATAAGGACTTTTTACTATTTTGATTCTACTGTGGGTATTTATAAACTTAAGATATTCGTTTTGGAAGATACTAAAAATTTCTATATCGGGGACGTATAGTCCAACTATCCCTTTTTCAGGCAAATGATTTTCGATATAATAATTCATGAATTTAGCGTCAGGTTGTTGACTAATAAATGTTTTTCTTTGTCTTCCGAATACTTTTTCCTTTTTTGTTGAATTTGAATTATCTTTTTTGATTATGATCTGATGCCTATAGAGATTTAATGGTTTTTCGGATATCTGAATGTAAAGTGAATTATCCTCCTCGGCACTATGCAATGTGGCTCGTGTCGAACTGCAATTTTGTTCGTTTATGTATACTTAAGGACGGGAAAGTGCGTCTGCGACGACATTATCTTTACCTTTTATATATTCCACCTGATAATTATACTCTTCAAGCTTTGAAGTTTTTTGATCTCTGAAGTTTCGGATTCGGTTCCTTTAAACTTGCTATCCAAGTGAGAGGTTTGTCATCAGTTCTTATCGTGAACCTTCTCCCAAAAATGTACGGACGAAAATATTTAGTTGCCCAAACAGGTGCCAGTAATTCCTTTTCAATTACGGAATAATTAATCCCATGTGCATTGAGAGTACGGCTGGCAAAGCAAACTGGGTGTCCTTTTTGAGACAGAACTGCCCCAATGGCGTAGTTTGAAGCATCTGTTGTGAGAACGAACTTTTCATCGAAGTTAGGATAAATTAGAATTGGATCATTCATTACAAGCAATTTAAGTTTTTCGAAAGATTCGACATAATCTTTGTCCTGAGGGTTGATTTTACTATTCTTTTTCAAACGTAAGGCTTTGCAATTTTGGAAAAATCTTGTATAAATTTTATGTAAAACCCAAAGAGTCTAAGAAATTGTTTTATCTGTTTTGCTGTTTTCGGAATTTTAAACTGTTGAATAGCCAGAATTCTTTTAGGATTTGGTTTGATACCATTTGTTGTTACAATGTGACCCAAGAATTCGGTTTCTTTTTTCAGAAATTTCACTTGTTCACTTGTATTTTTAAATTATGCTTGTGTAAGGTGTATAAAATTTTCTCTAACGACGCTAAATGTTCTTCAAGCAACGTGCTGAAGACAATAACATCGTCGAGGTACACGAAGCAAATTTGTCCTATGTAAGGCTGTAAAATGGAGTTCATAAGTCTCTGAAAGGTTGCTGGTGCGTTTTTGAGTCCAAAAGGCATTTTTGTGAACTCAAAATGCCCGTTGTTGGTTGAAAAAGCTGTTTTTGGAATATCTGACTCTAAAATTTCGCTTTGGTGGAAGCCTTTAGCCAAATCGATAGTAGTGAGGTACATTGATCGACCAAGTTTATCGAGAATATCATCGATATTTGGGATAGGGAACTTATCATCGATGACGATTCTCCATGTTTGTTCTCCAGACGCATCATTTTTTTTTGGAACAACCCATAATGGAGATGAATACGGCGAAGAACTGGGTCGAATAATTCCCTGTTGAAGCATTTGATTTATTTGCTTCGTGACGTTCTGAGTATGAATTTGAGGATACCTATAGTTTTTAGTGTAAATAGGGTTATTGTTCAAAGTCTTGACTTCATGTTTAATTGAATTTGTGAAAGATAAATCTGTTCCCTCTTGGTAAAAGATATTTTTGTGTTTATTTAAAAGTTGAATTAGTTTAGTTTTTTGTTCAGCATTCAAGTGATCTATACGAATTGACTTGATTGGATCCATAGTACTCTCTCGTTCGTCGAAGTTAGAAATATTGTAGTTAATTTTAACTGTATTTTCGTATTCTTTTTCTTCCTTGTTGAAGTATATTGGGATTGATTTATTGTTTACTATTAATCGTCTGTTTTCCAAATCTATTTTCGAGCTATATTTCAAAGGGATATTATTACCGATGAGACCGTTAAAAAATTCACAAATTTTCCACAAATTGAAGTTTGGAAGTGCCACCAAACTCACGAAAGGGTTCTATTTCTACTACGTATTCACATTCTATGTTAGAATTAAGTGTGAAAATAACAAATTGTTTTATTGGTACTCTGAGGTAGTGAGCACAAACTCCGGGTTGGATGATGCTCATACTTGCACCAGTGTCTAAAATAAATCTGAGAGGTTTTGAGTATGAATTTATTTTAATATAGGGGAGTCTTGCTCCGTAAACTGAGTTGTGTGGGCGAAATTTGTAGATGCAATTTGTGCAAAATTATCGACCTTCATAGGGGATGGTCTACCAAAACGTCTTATTCTACTCTGTTGAGGAGGGTTTATTTCTGAAATATTTCGATATAGAAGACGATTGTTAGTGTCATTTGCAAGATGATTTTGAGGGTAAAACATGCTATTATTGTGGTTAGTTGTGTAGTTATTATTGCGAGGATATGAATGATGAAAATTTTGATTGTTACTGAATTGGTTTGACTGACGAGATTGACCACTATTGCTTCGAAAATTATAGTGTTTTCGATTTATATTCGAAAAGTGATTTCGAGGATGAAAACTGGCAGGCTGACTAAGATTTCGACTATTTTGTTGAAATATACTATTTGTATTGAAAGATCTATTTGTTTGAGAATTTTGATGAACGAATCCTCCTTGTTGGAGCATTCTAAGAGCTTCTTCCAACGAAGAAGGATTTCTGCATGCGATGAACGTTTTCGATGGTTCAAATAATTTGTGTTTGAACACATCAAAAGCTTATCTTTTATTTGACTCAATTTTTTGCGCAAACTCGGGCGAATTTTTACTGAATTCCAGTTCCGTTTTCACGTTTAACTCACATAACTTTTTAACAATGCTATTATAAAATTCTACGATTGCACCTTTTGGCCTGATTCTCGCTAATTCGTCAGCGATCAAAAAACTACTTCGGCTATCCGTAAAGTTCGCGTACAGAAGTGACTTAATATCCTCCCACTTGAGTATATGGCTATTTATATCAATAATTATTCTAGCTTTACCTTGGATTTTAGTTTTTATTAGATTGTAGATTATATGCTGTGAATTCACGTTGTACTTCACCAAAGTTGGTGCGATTATGTCCACTGCATCGATAAAAGGCTTAAGCGGAGACGATTTCCCGTCGAATATTGGTAAGCTTTTTATGTAGCTAATTGGATCTACAACCAAGTTTATTAGTTGCTGACTTTTGTCCTGATTGCCGTCGTGTGCCATTGCAGTAGTTTTGGTAAATTCTCGAATTGATTGACGTCCAAAGATGTTAATGAGTCCGATAAATTATAAAGTTGATGCACGGTGCGTGCAGATGTGAAATTTTGGGGAATAAAGTTTTGAAAAATAGGATTTGATCCAAGTTGAAATGCGCAATATTGTTGAAAAGCGCAATATAGGCAAGACGATAAATGCTGAGATATGCAAAATTCGCAGATAATGAACACAATTAGTTATTTTTATTATTATTTTGATGAGACGCCCCACAACCAGGCTCATAAGTGGGCTTAGTGACCAATTTGAGTCTACGGTCAACGTCTGTTTTAATAGACACCACCGCGGTCTCGTTTTTATTGTGTTTTATTATTTATATATTGATTAATTTTCAGTTCAAATTTTCAGTTACAACTCGCAGTTCTAATTCGCGGAATAAACGTAAAATGGTTTTCCGAAACCGACTGCGCCAGTGATGTGTTGTTGAGCGTGGTCACTTTTGTGATCACTTTAACTTTGTTCGTCTTCCGTGAATAAAAATTGCGGATTTTCTTACTACTAAACAAATTGATTTTTATTGAAAAAAAGATAAAAAGAAGAGGATCGATGCGAGATCCGCGCGATTTAAGAATTAAAATTGGACTGCACTAATAAACTATTTTCCGGCGGACCAAAGATGTAAAAATGCTACGTCAATTGAAATTTAATATTCTCAAAGTAAAAAGTAAGCAAAGTGCTTGAATTACTGTCGCGTCTTCAAAATGCACTTGAGTTTATCTTGCGAGGCGATACGACTCAAAACAATCCTCGCTTCGCAAGATAAACACACATGTTAGGCGTTAAATTTGATAACGCTGCAAGAAAGATCTGCGCGACAAATCACCCAATGCCAGCCACTTAAGAAGATGTAAAACTCTTTGGATGTGAGATTAGTGAATAGAAGGGATATCCAGGTTAGGATAGATATCGTTATTAAAAGTATCGTTAAAGGCGATATTAGTGAGAATAAAAATGAAGAGTTATTACTTAGAATATAGAATTTATAGATTGGTTAGTTGCTGTAGGTCTTGGTATGAGAGGTTTCTGGGTGGCAAGATTGATAGTGGCTTGGGGTGCGGTAACTATCGGAGCACCACAATTACACGTCCGTCACCACCGGCTGCAATATTGCGTTTGAAATGATTGGAAATTATAAATGAATTCAAAAGAGAAGCGATAAACTTGCAAAAACTAATTAAAATTTGAAACTGATGCTTAAGAGCTTATGATAATGGAAAAAATGTTTACGGGTTTATGAATATAAAAAAATGCTTATGATAATGGAAAGTGCTCATGGCTAAGTGAGTGGGGACGCGTCTTAAGAATGAATCCAAATGTGTTGTGATTGCAATCTACATAAAAGAGTAGACAATGTTAATTATATTGAAGATGACAGGAAGGTTAAAAACATACTAAATTGAGGGCCTGTGCTCCTACTTGGTATTTTTTTTGACTGTTGGCTACATTATTAGGTAGTCTTGTTTATTATTTTACGTAATACAAATCCAATGCATTAGTGATATATACATTTATGGTTGCAAGGTTTGTTAATCATACCCAACAAACATTATTGTTCTTATAAAGCACTTCAAGAGCTTTATAAGAATCAAATCAAGCTTTGGCTAGGAGTATAGCTTTTTGACATTGTTCTTATAGCATTCTTGAAGAATGTTAGTAGCCAGAAAGTGGCGTATGAAATAAGCCTTATAACGCTCTATAAACATATTTGAATAACTCTTGAAATCCCTTATAAGACTATCTTTAAAGAAGTTATAAGAACTAATTCCCATAACAACTTAGAGGAAGCTGGTATAAGACTTTATATACTTATTATGCTCTTGATTAAGATGACGTTCGGCGGAAAGAATAGAAAGGAAAGCTGTGTGTGTGGTTTTTGTATGAAATGGTAGTGTTTTGATTAGTTTAGGTGATAGCGTTGAAAAAGATTGCAAAAGTGAAGTGTCTCATATTTGCAAACTAGTAAAGCGAGTTAAATAATGACTATACGAACGTGAAATTTTTCCACGAAAGGAATTTCACTGATAAAGTATATTGTTCTACCCCTTAAATAATTGAAGCGCCTTTGAAATTATTCTTGTAGATAATTTTCAATATTTCATACAAGAAATCTTTTGCTAATTTACTTGCTCAAAATAGTTCATAATAAGTAATAAATCGTCGTTTGACAAAATGTGTACAAGCAATACCAAATAAATAGTATGAAAATTATGAAAATATCTTTAGATTAGCTTATTCAACCTGGTTGCATTTCACTTCAATCAGTAGCGTACCCAGGATTTTGATAAGGGGGGGGGTCATATTTTTGAAGTCTTGACTAGGTACGTTTGCTAGTTCTTCGGTGTAGATATGAAGATATAATGATGTAATCATACTTTTCCACAGGTCAAAGTTGGAGTCCTCCAAAAATAATTCTGGCAAACTTTAGCCCGATTGCATGTCTGGTTTCATTTACTTGAATCATTCATGATATTTTCATTCAAATTATGATATTATGCGCTTGACGTGTGAAAGAATCTACACTGTATTTGTAGACTTCCTTGGAACCGTAAAGTGTATATGCATGTTTGCAAGTACATATATTGAAAAGCCTTCAATACCTACAGGCTAGAAAAGAAAGCAACTAATGAAGTAAATGCCGTGGGAAAGTGAAACTGTCACCAAGGACAGACAGAGTATTATCGTAATCAGGGCTGGCTAAGCTTGTTTGCAGCCCATGCAGGGAAGCAACTCTGCGCTCTCAAGCAAATTTGTCGTCATTTCCACATAACCCATGAGGAAGACTTTTTGTACGCGTTTATTTTTTTTACTGAGG
This sequence comes from Oxycera nigricornis, assembly GCA_963942545.1. Taxonomy (NCBI): domain Eukaryota; kingdom Metazoa; phylum Arthropoda; class Insecta; order Diptera; family Stratiomyidae; genus Oxycera; species Oxycera nigricornis. The sequence goes on from OZ012664.1 coordinate 11,621,448, forward strand.
TGTTAAGCCTAATCTTCAGATTACAAATCATATGACAAAATAAAACAATCCATTTTTTGAGGGTTCAGATCAAAGATAGAAAGAAACATTCAAAAATATAACTGTTGCTACTAAGATATGGGTGCGAATTAAATAAATTACACTTTTCTGGAATTTTACTTAGAAAACTTTCAATCAGGTGACCATATTCAGAATCGGTCTTGGTCTTGCAGTCTTGGTCTTACATAAAAACAAGACCAAGACCAAGACTCTACCTACCCTATCAAGACCAAGACCAAGACTTGCCCTGCAAGACCAAGACCAAGACTCGCCTTGCAAGACCAAGACCAAGACTATGCGAGACTCAACCATAATAAATTTTAAGTATTTTTATAGTTAACACGTGAAACTGTGTTTAGAATTTTTTTTAAATTTCAACAAAATCCTATTGAAGAGAAGCGTTCAATGAATTTAAATGTAGAATGTATGGCATTTGTACCATTGAGAAGAGTTTCTGCTATTCCGTTTGAAGCTACGGGTGTGGCAAATTGTCCTGTAAACCTGACTCGTGATATACATATTTATCATGTGTAACTAAACAAACGTATGAAAATGCTGTCATTTTTTAAATCAGAAACATGAAATTTGGTATATGAAATCTATGTTTACATTAAATTAGTTTGGTACATGAAATTGAATCAGTATTGATACCATTTCCCACTGCATAGTGAAGTATTTATTTCTATTGTAAAGTATTGATAAAAATTTTCAAATAAACCAACTGAAGAAAAAATTTTGCCGATGCAAACTTTCTGTGCGTTTTGTGTCGTGTTTCTGGCTTCAGTAGTTACGGTTCTGCGTTAGTGAGTTAGTCAGCCGGTTTGGAAGTCTTTCTTAATTATGACAGTATAAGTTTTTATCAAAAGGCCGTAATGACCAGCTTCGAATCTAAAAGTGCCAGGATCTCGTGGTCAACTCTAGGATGTTTCCAATCATAATAAGTGAGCAGTTTCGACACATTCAAGGAAACAAGAAGATTACTTCGTTACCTAGTTCCATCTAAAATACTTTGCATTTTTCTCTTTTATTATTTATTTTTCATTGCTGGCTACTTACTTAAACGGTGTAAGTGGCTACAAGTTCTAGCTTTTTCTTTAAGATCTATTAAATAAGAGTAAATAAGTCATTTAAAATATTTGTATGTGAAAACGCAAGACTGCAAGAGTCTTGCAAACAAGACCAAGATTAGGTAGGCAAGACCAAGACCAAGACCGAGACCAAGACTAGGTCTATCGACGCAAGACCAATATCAAGACCGAGTGCGCAAGAACAAGACCAATACCAAGATTACCACGGTCTTAGTCTTGGTCTTGTTTTGCTCATCACTACTCCCACATTCCAGAATGTCTCGGCGAATAATTTTTAAAGTAGGTGACTTAGTGGTTAACGCTAGTTGAAGGCTCCTTGTCGACAAATAGTTTTCGGGAATGAGATTTGATGCCGCACTATCATTTCACTCAGCTGTGAATGAGAACCTGAATCAAATCAGGGTAGTAATCACGGATGAGCGTGTTCCTGACCACTTCACATCCTAATATTCCATTGTTCAAATAAATGAAATAACTATAATATTGCCTGAAGGCCCAATTTCGGCGATTGCGCCATCGATTATTATTTTTAACCAACCTCTTCCAAGGTAATGACGAGGCCTTATGTAAATATGCTTGAGATATATAATTCATAACATTCGAATCTTCGAATTTTCTAAATTTACGCGACGTGATCAAAGTTTTAAAATGCCGATAATGATACAAACTTAGTATTCAAAACTCATCTAAAGTAACGGTGAGAAACAGTGTAAAATGGGATTCAAATTTTATGTCCAAGCATAAAACAGAACCCTTCGCCGGATAAAATTATAGTGAAATATCTAAACGACGATTTTTTTTCATTAGCTCATTTAACACATCTTCTGTAGATGGAGTGAGATCTCTATGAATATTTAGAAGTGCCAATCCATTTAGCCGTTGATTGCTGGTGGAATTTCGCAAGTATGTTTTTAGTCGTCGTAATGTTGAAAATGATCGTTCGTTTGTACACGTAGATACTGGGAGAACAGCCAATATTTCTAGCAATTTCGATATATTCGGCAAAATGTTTGAGTTACACATGCTTAACCCATTTATGACCGCTTTTGGGCGGTTTACTATTTCAAGATGCCCTATCTTTCTGTACCACAGAGTCAACTCAGCATTCAATTCTTCTTCAAGGCGGATAGATAGTTCCTTCATTGTGACTTTAATAAGTAAGTTATGAGCCCTTATACTTATAAAGCTCTTGTTCAAGATTGTTACAAATATAAAGTGAGTCAAATGTCAAAAGAGAGCACAAATTACTCTTGGGGAAAGCTATTATAAGATTATTTTAGAACTACAATCAGTAGGTGCTATTCAAGAGCATTATAAGAGCATTATACAACCTTGTTCTTGGCTAAATCATGTTCAAGTAACAGTAGGAACCAAGTCTTAAAATTACCAAATTAAAAGACATTATAAGCTTCTACTTTTAGCAATAACCTTAATAATCATTTTATACGAAATGTTCCTTATTTGAAGCTGTAATACGAGCTTTATAAGAATATTGCTTCTTTATCCAAGACTAAAATGTTTGTTGGGATAATCATCATCAGTTCTCTCAAAGTTTTAATACACATCCCACAACTTTGATACAGTTTTTGTCAGACATTGATTGATAACAAATTAGTCAAATTATTATTTATTATGTTTTTCAAAGTTCGATCAACAATGCCACATATCGTGGAAGATAATATTACGGACTTTTGATAAAAGGCTCGTCGTCTTCGCGCTCGATTCTAACGGTACAACTCCTTGCCTCGCCTTGAGTATCGACAAGACTAATCTGCCACGATAATCTTTGATGATCTAGGAACCAGAAACCCTCTTTCATCGTTTTTCGTCACATCCATTCTACTTTCACACATTCATTTCACTTAACATTCCTATTCCATAATTTCATGCGATTCAAGGTTGGTATGGTACTTTCCTACTGACCCTTTTTTCTACTCGACCCTTTCCTGTTTACACAGATGGTTACCACTCATGCAAGCTGTGTTCCCAGCGCTGGATACCGAACCAAGGAAAAGACCCAGTCTTTGTTTTCAAATACGATTAGAGTAACAAGCAAGGATTTCGCTTGGTTCGTAATGGTCGGCCATTCCGACATTCACTGTCCCCAGTGAATGTCACCGTTACTGTATATTGATATTTATTTATTTTGGCAGGTCCCAGAACTCCATATTTCAATATAGGTCCCAGACATATAGCGTTTCAATATTTTGTGTGGGTCCCAGACCACTACAAATTCATTCAGGTCCCAGACGTATAGGTTTTCAACGATTTGTGTGGGTCCCAGACTGCTAAAAATTCATTTAGGTCCCCGATGATCAATATGCCACGTGCAGAATGGAGAAGCTTGCCTCTTCGGTGTATATAGCCGCCTACCAGCATCACATCGTTGTTTGTTGTATGCGCATTGCAGGCAATTGCTCAAGTAATTTGTGACATATTTCCGCATCTTTGCAAACAAAAAGTCTTTGTTCAGTACTTCTAAAGTTTTCGTTCTTCCTAAATGTCCCATATTATCATGTACCATTTGAATAACTTTCCACCGTAGCTTTGTTGGAACCACGAATTTGTTTCCGTGGTCTGTTTTTCTATAGAGGCGATTGCCAATTATTATATGATTACCACCATATTGGATTTGCGATATTTCTAAGGATTCCTTGATCAATTTCAGTGTTTGATCTTGGAACTGCAAGGTTGATAACCAGTCTTCAGTATCGACAGTTATTTTCATGACGCGATGTGCTATGGTTTCTGCTTCACATGCTGGTTGATTTGGGCAACGACTTAAAGCATCCGCGTGTTGCATTTGGGTTCCCTTTCTATACTTCCAGCAACTAGGCCCTGTTTGCAGCCACTATATAATACTGCTTAAAATTAAGCTTGACGGAGGCCAATGAATGGTCGACTTGGGGTATAAGTGTATAATTCTGGAGCCCAGTGGCAGCTCTAGCTAGGGCATCAGCTTCGCAGTTCCCAGGTATATCACTGTGAACCGGCACTCAGCAAAGAATCACTTCACAGTGGAGCGACATCGCGTTCAGTTGTGTGCGACATTTTTTTACAATTTTGGATGAAGTATATACGTTGGATAATGATAGGATAGCAGCTTGACTGTCAGAAAAAATGTTGAGATTTCTTATGAAAATTTTCTGATTTCTCAGGCAGCCAACTGCCTTATGTATTGCGAAGACCTCTGCCTGAAAAACACTGCAGTGATGTGGTAGCCAGAAGGATAGTCTCACTCCCAGCTTTTCATTGAAAACGTCACAGCCAACTTTTCCATCCATCTTTGATTCATCAGTGTAGATATTGACCGATTCCTGTATCCTTTTTCATCCATGATTCAGTCATCTCCGCTAAGGATGATGGACTTGAAACCGTGGTGGAAGCAGAGAGTTAGAGGAGTGAGGTCTACTTTCTCTGGCGTTAGTCCATTCCTCCGTAATATGTTGAAGTGGCCAATATTCGCAGCATGCCAGAGATTTAGAGCTTTCAGTCTAATAGCAGAGCACTTGGCCTGCTGTTTTGTTAGGAGCTCCGTCGGGAGCGAATTTAATAGCATAAACAATGCCTTCGTCGGGGTAGTGCGTATAGCTCCGGTGATTCCGGTCCTTCTGTTAACCAGGTTCGCGTTTGATGCTTTTGCCATTGCTGGCCACCAAATAAACACGCCATACAGAACGATTGGTTCCACTATCGCTATATAGAGCCATGATACAGTTTAAGGTTTTAGTCCCCACCTTTTCCCAATAGCCCTTTTGCAGCAGTAGACTGCGCATGCCGCTTTACGCGCTCTTTCTGCTATGTTTGCTTTCCACGCGAGTTTGGAATTGACAGGAGTTTGTCTTCCACTAAGTTCCATAGAAGGGGTGATAGCACCCCACGTTGTGGGATACCTCTGCACGTCCGCCTTCTTAGGATGCTGTCTCCTAGTGGGAAGTTCATGCTCCTGCTGCTAAGCAGTTGTAGGATAAACATAATTAGGTTAACCATCCACATTGTTATTCTCGAGTGCCTTGTGGCTGACGTTGTTGAATGCACCTTCGATGTCTAGAAAAACAGCCTGCGTATATTCTTTGACGCTTAACGATTTTTCGATGTAGCTGGTGAGCGAGTGAATAGCAGTTTCAACCGATCTCCCTTTTGTGTATGCGTGCTGCGCATTAGAGAGTGGTTGCAGGATAGCGTTAGCTGAAATTATAAAAATATTAAACTAGCACTCTGCCTCTCTTGCTTCAATTAACTCGTGAATTGACGCTATCTCCGTGCTGCCGTCAAAGTCATCTTAGATTGCCGCTACTTCTTCGTCTACGGGTGCTAACTGTTCACTACCATATTGTGGTGCTATACCCATAACACTTGACTCGGATCATCGTGCATCTGTTCCTGTTTCATCATGTTCTTCAGCGCCAACTTATACTGTTGTTACAGTTTCAAAATTTACCACCGCATCAACATCTCAATCACATGCTGCACCTCAATCTCCAAGGATTGATTTTACATTTCTGGCCTCAGAAACTTTGTCTCAGCGTCCATCGCCTCTTGCTACTATAGAGCCTTCGTTGGATGCTCCCATCTTGTATGATTCGGCTGCTGCAACTCTCGTGTCATCAAATCTGCAGCCGACATTAAACACTGTTTCTTCACCTGCGTTACGGAACTTGCAGGCATCAACATCTACAACTACTTCAGTTAATCCTGCATTACTTGCAGTGGCACCTCCTCTACAAATCTTCGTCTCTCGGCTGGCGTATATTACTACTTTTGGTAATATTCAAGACTACGTGATTGGCAAACTTGGTTTTGTTCCTGCATTTATAAGTTGTAGGAAACTTACTCGTGATAATATCCAGAATAAGATTATTGCCTCCTTTAAAATAACTGTGCCTCCGGAACTTAAGATCATGCTTAAAGAGGACTTTTGGCCATCTGGAACACTGGTCAAAGCTTTTGCTAACCGTGGTTCAAGGGATTTTCGTCAGCCTCGTCCTCGTCGTGCTCTAAACTAGTAAAGTCATATAATTTGCCCAAGACCTATTCTTCATTATCTTCTGCTGTATTGCTCAATAATATGTTATCAATCTACTATCAAAATGTACGGGGCTTAAGAACCAAGCTGCATGCATTTAGTCTTTCCGCGTTGACTTCCCTTCACGATGTTATCTGTGTCTCCGAAACCTGGTTGAATTCGAATATTAACTCAAATGAAATTCTTCAATCTTATAACATATTTAGGTGTGATCGTAATCTTCTCCTTACTGACAAACGTGATGGTTGTGGCTCTTTGATTGCTATCCGCAAACACTATTCTAGCTTCTTAATATCATCTTCCACTGATCAACTTTATGATTGCGTTAATGTTCGTGTTTCCCTTTCTGTGTCTCATTCTCTTATTGTGTCCTGTGTTTACATTCCTTGTGGTTCTCCTCTGTCCATATATGAAACTTTTTTTCTCTGATATTTCCACCTTGCTTAATATAAATTATCCTACTGCTTCTTGTATCCTGTGTGGTGACTTTAACCTGCTTCAGCTCACTTGGCCGGATTTTCCAGGTTTTCCACTTAACTTTTCTGGTTCTTCCATATTCTTATCTGTTTCTTCTTTTATGTCTCTTTGCTCACTGGTTCAGGTAAATACTTTGAAAAATCATTTAGGTAAGACCCTTGATCTCATTTTCACTAATTTATCTCCCTCTTCTATTTCCCATTCTCGTTCTCTTTTTCATTTTGTTCCAGTTGATCCTTATCATCCTCCTCTTTTGCTTGATTTATCTTTGCCTTTTTCATCCTCTTTGATTTATTCCAAGCCTTCCAAACTAAACTTTCGACAAGCAAATTACCCATGTATCAATGAGCGAATCCAGAGAATTAATTGGGAGGCTCTGTTCTCTTCGCTTGATGTTGATTCTGCTGTTTATGCATTTTATTCTACCTTAAACTCTATTATTTCTGAGTTTGTACCTGTCTGTTTCTCTAGACCTTCCTCTGCCCCTGTATGGTTTAATCGGCGCATTTTGAACACTCTTCGCGCCAAAAACCGCTGCAATTTAAGGTATAAACGTTATAAGCGGCCTGAGGCTTTTGCACTGTTCCGCTCATTCCGCTCTTTAGCTAAATCTTTAATTAAAAAAGCCAGAGCCAATTACCTTCTTTGTATAGAAGAATCGATTAATAGGGGTGAAAGGAAGCTTTTCTGGTCATATGCTCGGTCTTTTCGTTCGTCGCCCCTGTTTCCTCCTCTTTAACTTATGTTGATAGAACAGTACATACGCCGTTAGAAAAATGTGAGCTTTTTGCGAAGTTTTTCTCGTCTGTTTACTCGTCTCATCCTAATACTGCTCCTTTTCTCATAAATATCATGCATAATTCTCCTTCTTCCTCTGATCTTGTTATAACTCCTGTTGCTGTCAAGTGCCTCATATCTGGTTTGAAGTTGGATGGTGGTGCTGGTCCTGATGGTCTACCGAACTATTTCCTTAAAAAAGACAATAGATTCTATTTCCCTTCCCCTTTCCATTATTTTCAATAAAAGCTTTAGTTATGGGTGTTTTCCAAATGCGTGGAAGGATACTCTTGTTTTTCCTATTTTTAAAAAAGGTGATCCTTCTCTTGTATCTAATTATAGACCTATATCAATAGTTTCTGCCCCATCTAAACTCTTGGAAAAAATCTTTTATAATTTCCTGTTCACGTATTTTTATCAGTTAATTAGTCCTTGTCAACATGGGTTTCACAAAGGTAGATAAACTGTAACTAACTTAGTTGAGTTCACCAACTTTGTTGCTAGTGCAGCTAATGATAGATGTGATGTTCATGTTGTGTACACAGATTTTGCCAAAGCATTTGATTCTGTTAGCTTCGATATCCTCCTTTCTAAAATGAGGTTAGTTAATCTTCCTGATAATCTAATTCTGTGGCTCAGTACGTATCTCAAGAATCGTTCATGTTGTATTGTTCTTAATGATTTCCGTTCCCTTCCGTTTTCTCCACGGTCTGGAGTTCCACAAGGTTCTATTTTGGGTCCCTTGCTGTTTTTCTTCTTTATTAATGACCTTCCTTCTTTGTTTCGTTCGCGTTGTCTTCTTTATGCCGATGACTGTAAAATATTCACCAGAGTGTCTTCCATAAATGATTGTCACATGCTGCAAAATGATCTCAATCAACTGTTTGCCTGGTGCTCTGCTAATGGCCTCATGCTTAATGTGAGCAAATGTGTTTATATGGTTTACTCCTTAAAGAATTCTCCTACCAACTTTGACTTCTTTCTTTCTAATGAGTCCCTGAAATGTGTAGATGTGTTTAAAGATTTGGGTGTTACCTTCGACACTTGTCTTCGCTTTCATCATCACTTTGCTGATATAATTAATCGTGCCTCTCGACTTATTGGATTTGTCCTTCGTAGAGCTTCTGACTTTTCTTGTCCTTCCCCATTTGTTAAATTATATTGCTCTCTTGTCAGAAGTATTCTGGAATATGCTTCAGTAGTTTGGTCACCGTACCAAACTGTACACTCTGCATCTATTGAAGCAGTACAAAGAAAATTCACCCGGTTACTATTCTTCAAATCTGGTCTTTCCTACAGCTCTTATTCTGCTCGTCTTTGTTTCCTTAATCTTCTTCCTCTTAATCAACGTAGAATCAAACTTGATCAGTGTTTTCTTTTTAAAATTTGTCGTGGTCTTTCAGATACACCTTTGATTGAAGTCATTAAATTTCGTCCGGTAACTCGAAGCTCAAGCTCTTTTTTTGCTATAATTTAGTTTATTTTACTTATTACAATAGATTGTTGGATTCATCTGTATATTGTAGTCTTGTTGAAATAAATAAATAAATAGCTCTCCAATGAATCTTTATCAGCCGTTCCAGAGTTTTCAGCAGAAAAGAGGTTAGGCTGATAGATCTATAGTCCTTAGGTGAGGAATGGGATGTCCCGCTTGAGGCGCGATCTACATAACATCCCACCCGATGGGGTGACAAAGGCCGTATATTTTCTACTTTCTTCCTCCACTGATATCAGATGATAATCGCTCATTAAATCGAGAGAAGTAAATATAGATTTATTTGCCAGCGAATGCAAGGCATCTGCCACATTCGGCACAGGAAAGGTTTCCCTAATGGTATTAGCGTTCAACATCCTATATTCCACACACATTCGGTAATCATTGTCCTATTTTTCGAAATCAAGTTCTGATGGAACAAGTCTGCTTTTAAGAGTTCATTGATTTTTGCGTCTAAAATCTTTGATAGGGTAAATGGTACTTTATAAGGCCTGTAATTTACAACTGTGTCGACTTTTAATTTTTTATCATTTCATTAGTTTTAGCTAATTCTTCTCTTTTTCCGCAAAGCAGTCACGAGTTCAAAATATTCATCACTTTCACTTTTTCAGTTTCGTTTATATTTTCACCGAACCTAGCGTCCTGTCTCTCGAAGATTTTCTTTTGATATGGGCTTGATGTCTTTTCCACTTTAAATTTTCCTAATTTCTTAACCTAAAGTTTTGAGTAAACTGATATCTGCGTGATCCCAAAAAAATTGTACCAATTATTATGGGAACTTCTTGCGCGTCGTTGGACACAATAAGAAGATCTATCTCCAACTCGATGTTATGAACAGTCACTTTTTTTTAACGTTGGCTTTTTATATAACGGTCGATTCACCAAAACCATTTATTCGGGGATCGTATTTGATAATGAGCCACCCTTGTCCATCCACTACTTTCTGGATTATTGTAGAGCAATCACTTCCTAGATCCAGAAAGGCTCTTAACGTTATACCTCCAACTTTCACTTCCAGGTGGTATTCGTCGTTTTTACACTCTAGTGAAACTTTTTTATGTACTTGTCAAATATTCTTCATCTTGGTCTTTCAATTCCTGGCTAAGTGACCAATTTGAGAGCATTTGAAGCACTTTAATACTTTTTTGGCACAATCTTTCTCTTTGTGGCCAGTTTGTTTGCAGTGTTTCTCTATGATCTGGTCTTATATTAGAATTTTCGTGCTTAGATCTTTTTCGCCACGGAACAGAAGAATAAAAATCTTTTGAATGATTTTCATGATATCTTTTCGTTAGAGTTTCTCTGCTAGTCACTCTCTCCAAATTATCAAGCATTTTGATTTTTCTCAATAATGCCTGACGTAAATGTTACAGCCAGCAAAGATCTCTTCATGTTAAAACTACATAGTCCTTCTACTATATACTCCCCAATGGATTCTTCTCCTAGGCCAGTTTTTTGCCTAGTGCCATCATTACGTAGAAGTATGTCTCTACATCCTCGTTTGAGCCTCGTTTTTTCCATCAACCTCCTAAGTGTTGATGTCTCATTTTGACCGGAAAGGAAACTTTTAACCAGCTCCGCCTTAAGGGCAGACCATGAAGTGACATTCTCTTGATACCCGTGGTACCAGAGTTTAGCAGCACCGTCCAACCTTAAGCTACAATACAAAATTTTTACCTGATCTTTCCATTTGTACAGTCTAGCTACTGATTCAAAATCGTGCACCCAGCTTTCTACTCCAAATTTTGAAGTTCTCGGGTCGAAGAGAGAAACGAGGGACTTCACTTCGAAAAAACTTATTTTCACTGAACTTTCCACACAATATGTCGGCGTAGCCGAAAAAGCTTCATCGATAGACAAACCGTTTGAATAATTTCGCGGGACCATTTCTTGATTTATTCGACGTAGTTTCGCCACTTCTTAGCGTAACCGCTGCAACTCACTCAATATTTCATTTATTTCCGACATCTTTTCGGTAGGTTATTTCGACATGCACGATAAATTCGAAGCTAACACCGACGGATAATAGTTTTTAGCTTTTTAATTTCACTTGTTTCTCTTTCACGGCACTAAGGATTTATTCCACTTTTGAAGTATTATTATTACGGACTATTAATAAAAGGCTTGTCGTGTTCGCGCTCGACACTTACGGTACAACTCCTTGCCTCGCCTTGAGTATCGACAAGACTAATCTGTCACGATCATCTTTAATGATGCAGGAACCAGCAACCCTCGTTCATCGTTTTTCGTCACATCCATGCTTCTTTCACACATTCATTTCACTTAACATTCCTATTCCATAATTTCATGCGATTCAAGGTTAGCATGCTACTTTCCTACTGATTCTTTCTCAACCCTTTTCTGTTTACACAGATGGTTATCACAAGATGCAAGATGTGTTCCCAGCGCTGGTCCCTGTTTTTATTGCTATTTACCATGAAGATACCGAGACAAGGCCCAGTCTTTGTTTTTAAATACGATCAGATTAACAAGCAAGGATTTTGCTTGGTTCGTAACAATAATGAAACTACCCAAGAAAAAAATTAGCGAAAGATTCTTCTCAAGCGTATTTACTACTGAATTCAATCCATATTCTTTCGCTTTCACCACTTCTTATTTTAAGTAAATTTCCTTTTATCTTGCATTTTCATAAAGTTCGTTATTATGTCTCTTGTTAAATCGTTCACCAAAGTGCAAGTGCTAGCTACCATGCTTCTTGAACGCAACAAATTTCGCTGCATACAGTGAAATGCAGTACCGGTGGCAACAATTTTGATCTGCAAAAAAATCGCATGCATCGAGATAGAAGAGTCAATTTTTTGCCGGGTAGGGATGCTAGCTTTGTCAGGAGGTGCATCGAAACTATTGTGATAATAACAGCAATTTAGACCTTAATCGATGATCAATGTGATCCGCCAAGATCTTGCGATATTTTGCGGTTAAACTCTTGGTTCAAACTCTTGAAAGAAGTAACTAGTGCAGGTTGGATTTTGGCGTAAAAGTGTTCAAAGCTTGTTGCGATCGCAAATTTAGGCATATTAATCGAGAGAAAAAAAATATTTGCCAGACAAAATGTGAAATTTATCACTGATCAGATACTGTCCGAGCTTGTTCTTGGAAGTCAGAGTGGATGAACTCACCGATCTTGTCACGAGCAGTTCCTGCCCAGATTTGTTTGGCTGTCCCTGGCACAAGAAAAGGTCTTGGGATATGCTTTTGTTGTAAGCATGTCCCTGAAAAGGCCGGAAGAATTCTTGGTACCGTCGTGCACCTCATTTAGACATCTTGCTCTCAATGAGTTCGAATAATAGTAGAGTTGGTGTGTTTGTTCTGTTCTGTTCGCCACGCAGCGTGCTTGAACAAAACAAGCCGCGAGGTGCGACCCTTGAGGTCCACCCGGTCAACTTCCCAGTAATATCTACATAAATATTAAAAATATTAAACACAAAAATATTTATGAAAATAATATTATTTTAAATAATAATAATGAGAGGTACTCATAACAGTAATTGTAATGAATTAATATTAATCGTATCATCTACGGGAGCGTCCATTGAGGATGGTTGAATATTCACGCTATTATGCGGGACGGGGGACAGGTTACGAAGCCTTTACTGCGTTATTTGTTATTTTCATATCGATGCTTTAAGGACAAAAGAGCGCTAGCAAAAATGAATGCATTTTTGTTATTACGCCCACTGAAGAAATTTTCTCGCGAATTGACCATTTTAAATAATTTTTTTGAAAATTGCCATGACTTCGGCATAATCATTGAATTTGTATTTTTTCACGATTTTACACAAATGAGGCTAATAATTATTTCTTATTTTCAGTTGATCTTGAAAAACATTGAATATGCAATGTCATTAATATATTTAATTGCATGTAAACAGTAAAAGGTTTAACATATAATGATAGAGAAAGTAATTGAAATCTTACAAACACAAACACCAAAACTACTAAAAACTTTTTTTATTTGAAGAAAGCTTTTTAAAGCATATGATCTTGCAAAGTATTAACTACAAAACATTTTACCATTCAAAGCGTTGATTACCATAAATGCAAATTTGAATGAAATTTTGTTGGTTTTCAAAATTTAGCCAGTTTTTTTTAAATTAAAATACTGTGAAAATTATTTAAAATTGGCTCAAATTATGCAAATATTATAAAACTTTGATTGACTTTACAAAAAAGTCTTTAGAATAAAAGATATAAGGTAATATCATTCGTATGAGCCGTTCTTACATGGTAACTTTGAATGATTTTTTATTTTTAATTTAGTTTTTTTTGCAGAATCATGCAACAAATTTGGTCAGTTTCTCTTCAAAAACTGATAGGAATGTATAAATTATATAAACATTTATTACTGAGCTGTGCAAATTAGGTTAAAAACTATTTTTTTATGAAAAAACTCATATTTTTAATTAGTAAATTAAAAAAAACGGTTGAAAGAATTTTTTATAAAGTTTAAAACATCACAAAAATGTTAATACACGTCAATTGACAATTGAATCATGCAAATATCATATATGGTTCGTGAGATATAGTGAATGATGAAAATGACCTCGAAGGTCATGATGACTTTTAATGATTTTTTATTTTTAATTTAATTTTTAACATAATCATTAGAAACAGTTTTGCTGGTTTTTGTACTAAAATTGTTTGGTGTATATAAATTTTATAAACACTGGATACTTTGGTTTGAAAATCAGATTAAAAATTTATTATTTTTGGAAAAAAACCTAATTTTTTGCACTGTTTTCCAAAAAATTAAAAAACGGCTCCAAGAATTTTTTCAAAAACTTAATAGAATTACTTAATTGTTAATTTGTGTCGATTGACACCTTGATCAAGGAAATCGTATGTTTGGTTCGCGAGATATATCGCATGACAGAAATGACCATCCAAGGGGCAAAACAGCAAATCCCCCCGACCGAAGTATCCCAAAAACTTACCAGCTCTTAAGATTGCAAAAACGCTTCAATTGACACCTCAACAAAGTCGATACGACTTTGTTCACGTGAGTTCTGCTCGTAGAAAAAAGTGTCCACGAACGCACGTACGTACGTACACACACACACATACATACATACTTCTTTCTAAAAACACTTTATATATACTCTATAGACCTTAAAACGTAAAGAAATGTTGAAAATTTCAATTTCGATTTTCGAGGCGATTACAAGAACTTCCCATATACTGAGAAGTTAAAAATTAAATTAAAAACAAAAAACCATTAAAAGTCATCATGATTTTCAAGTTAATTTTTATCATTCACTATATCTTACGAACCAGATATAATATTTGCATCATTATGGTGTCAGTTGACGTGTTTTAACATCTTTGTGAAGTTTTTAACATTATCAAAATTCGTTTCAGCCGTTTTTTTAATTTAATAGAAGAAAATGCGAAAAATTATTGTTTTTTTCATAAAAAATATTTTTTTAACCTGATTTGCACATCACAGTGATACCAGTTTATAAAATTTATACATTCTTATCAGTTTTTGAAGAGAAATCAGCAAAATTTTCTTCCATGATTATGGAAAAAACTAAATTAACAAGCCGTGAGGTGCGACCCTTAAGGTCCACACGTACAACTTCCCAGTAATATTTACATAAATATTAAAAATATTAAACACAATAATAATTATGGAAATAATACTACTTTTAATAATAAAAATGTACCAGTGACGTTCGGACTTTTGAACCGTACGCATAGTGTCTCACAAACGGCTGTGCTTTAATCAAAAATAATAATAGTTAATTCATAACCAGTTTTTGTGCAACATTAACACCACAAAAGCTAATCGTGATAAAAGTGCGTAGTACTTTAAAGAGGAAAAGCATCGAATCGCCAATTGGCGATAAACGTGAAAATGCAGTGCGAACAAAACTCGCAGTTAACAGTAGATACTACGAATTAGTGCAACAGCAAAAAGAATACGAATCAGTGCAACAACAAAAAGAAACCATGACGTTACAGTCAAATAACCGATTCGCTCTACTCAGCGATAGTGAAAACGACAGTGCCCCCCAACCTAGTGCACCAAACAAAAAAGCTCCCAAAATTCCACCGTTGATTATAATTAATCAAACTAAGCAAACAATTTGTGAAACATTAGTGAAAACAAATATAAAACAGTATAACCTAAAACTCATGTCAATCGGCATTAAACTGTTCCTCGAAAATGAAACAGATAAAACAAAGCTAATCGAAGTTCTCAAAAACGAAAAATGGGAATTCTACACGCACCCTTGTAAAGCCGAATTGCCGACAAAAATACTACTTACGGGACTGCCAAAAGTAGATATCATGCAACTCTACGATGAACTAAAGGCAAATGAAATCATTTGCGATGACATCAAAATGATATATCATCACCAGCCCAAGTTTGAAGGGCAAACTTCGTACTTGCTCTACTTCAAACGAGGAACGATCAAGCTAGAAGGTCTGAGGAAAACGAAGGCCCTGTTCCACACAATAATCAAATTTGACTATTATAAGAAGAAATCAAACACCGTCACTAGATGTGCTAAATGCCAAATGTACGGACACGGGCAGGCAAATTGCTATAGGCACACCAAATGCCAAAATTGTGCAGGAGATCATGAAACGATCAACTGCAATAGCTCCACAGCCAAGTGTACAAACTGTAATGGCAAGCACAAAGCATCAGACACCAGCTGTCCAAAACTTGCTGAGTATCTCGAAATCAAGCGCAGGCTAGCTGAACGATTTAGAAGAAGAGATCCAGCGAAAAATATAAACACAGCTAGAGATTTCCCCGCATACAACACAAAAAATTTCCCTGATCTCCCCCGGAAACAAATAGCGGAACCATTGACGACAACAACAAACACGTGGATCTCGCAATCCTATACTGCAAATCAATCTGAACTATTTACACCGACTGAGCTTTTGAGTCTTACGAAAGAGCTAATTACTAAGCTCAAGCTTTGTAAAACAAAGGAAGATCAATTCAATGTAGTTGCCACTTTAGCAATTAAGTACATCTATGGATAGAAATCGTCAAAATTTGATATTATGCACCTGGAACGCAGGTAGTCTAGCAAATAAGAAAATAGAGTTACTAAACTATATTGTAGAGAAGGATATAGACATTGCACTAATAACTGAAACTTGGTTCAAACCCCAAAGTAAGTTCTACTGTCCAAACTACCGATGTTACAGATTGGACAGACCTCTCATTAAAGGCGGCGGCGTTGCAATTGTAATAAAAAATAGCATTCAGCACGAACTTAGAACACAAATCAAAACAAAATATATAGAGAATATATCCGTAGATGTCAAACTCCATAGCAAACCGGATTTGACTATTATTGCAGCTTACTTTCAAGGTGGTAATTCTAACCCTGATAAAAATGCAGGATTTAAAAACGATATCAAAAAACTCACATCTATTAAACATCAATACATTATTGCAGGAGACCTTAATGCGAGACATACATCTTGGGAATGTCAACGACATAATTCATGGGGTAACTCTCTCCACTCCCTACGTACAACTGGGGACTTTTCAATATTACATCCGTATACTCCAACATTCTACCCCACCAATAGCCAAAAGTCACCATCGACTATAGATCTCGTTATTACCAATGCTTTATGTGGAAATCATCTCCCAGTCCTGTTCTCCATTAACGATACAGCTACCTTGAAGCATGACAGCACTATGTTTAATTATAACTCTGCCAACTGGTCACTTTACCGGCAAATTATAAACAGAAGTATTAACCTTAAAAATATATCTTTAAAAACATTTCACACAACAAATATAATTGATGACCATTTACAACATGTTCTTGCAACTATTAATGAAGCTGTCCACGTCTCAATCCCTAAAAAAAGCCCCAAAGAAGTGATCGAGCACCCTCCACCCCAATTGATACACTTGATTAAACAAAAAAAACATAGCCAGAAGGCAATGGCAAAGAAACCGAACTCAATCTAATAAAACCGCCTATAGAATCCTATGCGAGGAAGTTAAAGCCAAAACGAATGAGTTTAGAAATATTAACTGGAATCTAAAACTGAGATCTCTCGGTAAATCTTCCAAGCCCTTCTGGAACCTCAGTAAAGTTCTGCGAAAGCGATTCAACGTAATTGCCCCACTAACACAAAATAATGAACTGGTGATAACCCCCAAGGATAAGGCAGAACTCCTAGCCAAAACGTTCCTGCAATATCACCAGCTTTCAGCCAATCATACTTGCCCGGATATCGACCACTGCGTTCAAACAAGTGTAGCAATAGTCCGTGATCAGCAAATAGTCCCCAAGATATTCTTCTGTCCATTAGATGTCTTCCATTTTGCAAGTGAGCTCAAGAAAAATAAGTCAGCGGGCGCTGATAAAATCAAACCCATACTACTCAAACATTTGCCAAAAAAATGTATCATCCTTCTCACTCACATATTTAATGCATGCATGACCCTATCATACTTTCCGGATCAGTGGAAAATCGCTATGGTTATACCGATAGCAAAACCAAATAAAAATCCAAACAATGCAGAAAGTTACAGGCCAATCAGTCTACTCAATGGGCTGTCAAAAATCTTTGAGAAACTAGTATATAGATTATTGAGCAAATTTACTGATGAAAACAACATTATCCCGAATTTCCAAGCTGGCTTCCGAGCTGGGCATAACACAGTCCACCAGCTCAAAAGAATAACTTGTGATATTAGAAGTGGCTTCGCAAGTCGCAAATCTACGGGGGCAATCTTCCTGGATATAGAAAAAGCATTTGATAAAGTCTGGCACGACGGATTAATCCACAAGATGCTCAAGCTTAGATATCCAATTGAGTTAATAAAAATCATAAAAAGTTTCCTAACAAACAGAAAATTTTTTGTCTCCTTACACCACGAATACTCATCTTTATATAACATATCAACAGGGGTACCACAGGGATCTGTGTTAAGCCTAATTTTGTACAATATCTACACGAGTGATATACCTAACTTACCGTTGTGCGAACTTGCTCTCTTCGCAGATGATACTGCTCTTTATACATCCCATACAAGCCCTCAAATCATCATAAATAACCTCGAACAAGGGCTTAAAAAACTTGAACAGTATTACCATCATTGGAAAATTAAAGCCAACACTGATAAAACGCAGGCCATATTTTTTACCAGACGTCGAGCGCCAAAATACTTACCCGATAGGCCCATAAAATTTAACAGTGAGGATATCCGCTGGAGTGAAACAGTAAGATACCTAGGCTTCACTCTAGATCCAAAACTCACTCTAAAAACACATATAACAGATCGGCAAAAGAAAATTAGTATATTGACGAAGTCTCTTTACCCACTTATAAATCGAAATTCGCTTCTGAGTTTGGAGAACAAATTATTATTATACAAATCTATCTTCCAGCCAATGCTGCTATACGCTTCTGAGCTCCTCACCACAGCTGCCAAAACAAACCAACAAAAGCTTCAAACAGCACAAAACAAAATACTTAAACTTATATTTAACCTCCCTCCGTGGTACTCAACCAAACGTCTACATAAAATTTCACGGATAGAACCCACCTCGGAGAAATGTAGCAAACAGCTTGACAAGTTTAAACGTTCGTGCTCAGTGCTAAACAACCCGCTTTTTAACGGCTCAAAAGCCTAATTTATTAAACCTAATCTTCACTATAATATCATTAATAATAACAATAATGTTATAATAATAGCAGTAAACCTAATTCCATAAGTTTTGTTAAGTTAGTTTTAGCGTAACTATCTATCCTAAGTTAGTCTAAGTTTTTATCTTAATCCTAATCAACGAGGTTTTTTTGTATACTTTTCCTCTGAACAGCATCAGCATAAAAATAAAACTATAAATTAATCGCAACCCTCCATACACCACAGCTGTAAAGACGCTTAACAGTCTGATCCCTCACCTAACATATTATGTATATTTCAGCTAAATGAAAAAGAAAATGAAATGAAATAAATGAAAATAAATAAAAATAAAAAAAAAATGTACCTCTCATAAAAGTTATTGGAATGACCTAATATTAATCGTAACATCTACGCGAGCGTCAATTGATTACGTATAGATTTTCGTGGATTGGTTTGATTTAATATTCACGTGGATCAATCGGAGGGGGACAGGTTACAAAGCCTTTTCTATGTTATTTGTTATTTTCATATCGATACTTGAAGGACAAAACAGCGCTAGCAAAAATGAATGCAATTTTTGTTATAACGACAACTGAGGAGATTTTGTCGCGTGATGGCCATTTTGAATAGTTGCGATCAAAACTCCTAGCACTTCGGCATAATCACTGAATTTGTATTTTTTCACGATTTTACATCAATGAAACTCATAATTATTTCTTATTTTCTGTTGATTTTGAGAAACATTGATTATGCAGTCAAAAATAGGTTCAATTGCATGTAAAAAGTAAAATATATGTATTACAAATGATGACGGAAGTAACAAGCACTGCTTGAAATATAGAAATTTTATAAAAATTGAATACTGTCTTTCGTAAATCAAATTAAAAATTTATTGTTTATAAAAAAACCCTAATTTTTTGCACTTTTTTTTAAATTAAAAAACGGCTCCGACGATTTTTTCCAAAATTTAATAGATTCACACAAATGCTAATACGCGTCGATTGACATCTTAAGCATGCAAATCGTATGTTTGGTTCGCGAGATATAACGCATGACAGAAATGACCTTCAAAGGGGCGAATAAGCAAACCCCCCCCCCCGACCGAAGTGTCCCAAAAACTAATCAGCTCTTAAAATTGCAAAGACGCTTCGATTGACTTTTGAACAAAGTTGATACGATTTTGTTTACGTGAGTTATGCTCGAAGAAGAAAAACTGTCCACGAACACACGTACATACGTACATACACAAACAAATACTTCTTTCTAAAAACGCTTTATATATACTCTATAGGCCTTAAAACGTAAAGAAATGTTGAAATTTCAATTTCGATTTTCGAGGCGATTACAAGAACTTCCCATATACTGGGAAGTTAAAAATGCCTTGAAAAATCCAGGCCTGAAGAGAGGATTATTCCAAATAAAACTCAGGGTGGTCCTGTCGTTCTTAATTTTCAACCAATATCAGAACACAGTGTAGGTAAACGGTGGCGATTGAAAATTGTATACGCTTTCCGCACTTTACACACTTGGCAGGTCCTAGATTACACTAGGTTTTAAGGATATTGCGGAATATAAATAGTTACTCTCTATTCAATTAAAGTAAACATATAAGGTTGATATCGCTTCACTGTGAAGTGATTCTTTGTGATATAGTGATATACCGGGAAATTGCGAAGCAGATGCCCTAGCACGAGCTGGCACTGGGCTCCAAGAATACACACTTACACCCCAAGTCGGCCAACCCCTAGCTTCAATAAGGCTAGAATTCAAGCAATATCAAATCCAACACTTTCTGTGTGAATGCCCAGCACTATCCAGAAAACGCATACAAACCTTAGGCTCACCTTTCCTGGACAGCCTTACGGAAGTTGCTGATTTAATATTAGCTGCACAGCCAACTTCATACGAGAATCTAAATGGTTCTAGTCATCCTGTAGGTTTTAGTGCCGTCTCAATCTTTTGTGGTATCACAATGGGCCTATATTGGCCTAAGTGAGCCATCTTTGGATAAGGAGGCTGCCACTACAACCAACCAAACATATAAATTACAATTAATTATATGAAAGATATTGATAAAATGTATTAGATTTATTTAGGTTAACCCTTAACCGGAATCGTGGGTCCATTTCGACCCGACAAAAATAAAATAAACCGTATAATTTCGAAACGCGCGCAGTTAAATTAGACTTGTTATAATACAACTACAACCCATTGGAGTATTACTTGTGCCTATTTTATAAAATAACATGTATTTAAATTGAAGGGTCCATTTGGAGTCACGATTCCAGTTATGTTGAATAATAGCGATTCCGGTTACGGGTTAAGAATATTGAATTGGATGGGGATATTCAATTAGATAAATAAGTAGAAAGTAATGTTAATATAGAGAGTTTCGAACTGTTCATCACATATGTAGATGTTTAGTTCAAATTAATCTCCATAAAAGATGAACAAATCAAAGAAATGTTGCAGCGATGATCATTCTTGAGAAGTTTACAGATGTTGGCTTCTTTGGCATCAAGCCTCCATTGGAATGAGATGTCAAATGATGACATTGTGACTAGGAGCTTGCTTCTCTTCACTGCAATATTCTTCAAAAAACAAAAAATAATAAATAACGAAGTCATCCCGTGCAGGTTATATTTGCATTTTTTCAAACGAATTCGAGCAAATATAAAACAATTGTCAGATATTATTAAATACGCAACAAATTCATTTAAGCAATCAAAATACCTTGTCTCATCTGATAATTTGGTTTATAGTCTCATTCAAAGTTTGAAACATTGTTCCTTTTGGTATTAGCATCTTCATTGGCTTGAAATTCATGATTGTTATAAACGATCTAGAACAACCACTTATCCAAGATAAAAGCATAACTGCAATTCAAATGAGGACAGTTTGACAGTTTACATATAGCATATTATTTCCATTTCATAATGACTAATTAATAATTTTTTTTGCCACCCTGGAACGAAATAACCAGCTGAATTATTAATTTAATTTATTTAAAGCCAAAGCAAGGCATAAATATAGTACAGTTTAATACGTACAGTCAAAAGTGAAAAATAGGTCAAAATAATTATAAAACTAAGGAAAGTGAGTTGGAAAGTGGAGAGAGTTTCGGAAGGGCCCTTATCAGGTTTAATTTGTAAGAGGCCTTAGTGATGTTGGACGTGTACTGTCTCCACATACTGGTAAATAACTTGCAGCATCTGTTGATGGGCTCATTTTCTGCATAGGTAGTGCTGTGCTGAGTTTCTTTGAGCAAACGGGTGTGTCTCGTTTGTCTAACTATATCGTTAAATATAAATTGCCTTGATAGACACTCTGCATGAATCCTACCCTGAATGACATCTAAGACAAAGCAGCACCACGCAATTATTCTTTTGGATGACAAAGTGGTTAGATTAAGAAGACCGAGCCTGTGCATGTACGGTGGCAATTGGTTAAAGGTATTTAGGTTGTACATATCCCTTAAGACAAAGAGAAGAAATTGCTTTTGCACTGATTCAAATCTGTCGCCATGTATCTCAAATATCGAATTCCAGAAAATACATGCGTATTCTAATAGTGGTCGGACAAGGGAAGTGTGCAAGGATTTAGTTACCCAAACATTCTTAAACTCTTTAAGGCGTCTCTTAATGAAGCCGAGCTGCTTTGTAGCTTTAGCTAGTATAGTGTCGTAATAAGTAGTGAAGCGCAATTTTTGGTTCAGAACAACCGCGAGATCAACGACCCTATCTACTTTTGCTAGTTGTTTGTCATTAAGAAGGTATGTGTTAGACCGTTCTTTTCTACGGCTCTAGAAAGCTTGCACCTTCTGTAAGTTCATATGTTAAGTTGAAAAGTAGTGCCCTAGGTAACTTGTGGCTCATTTAGTCAATTACTAGTTGGATTGCTAACATAAAAATTCGTAATTAGGAATGAACATTATATATAAATGTTTCTGTACAAACAGATTATGAGAAAAAAGGGAAGCAAGAATTGATGTAGTACTTTAATGTCCCTTTTAGTATGTTTTTGTATATATTCTTTCTATAATATAGTTTTCATGTATCTTCGTTATTATTTTTCTTACTTCTAATATGTTTTGTGCATATCAGTTATTACCTAATTTTCATTCGGTTTATTATTGAAATATATATTTGTTGTAAATAATTTTTTTGTTATATTTATATAATTTAAATGTTAGCTTCCTTGCATTTTCTTCACTTTTTGATTTCGTTTGATTTTTGAACATTTACTTTCATGAAATTGTGCATACAATGGGTCCAAATCTAATTTTTTGGGAAGTTTCCATGAGAATTTTTCTTCCACAGTAATTTTCAGCAAAAAAGAGGAGCTTCTAAGAATGATAGAAATTTGACAACGTAATGTTGGGTCCAGGAAGAGACATCTGTCCCCTAGACTCGTCTTCCTTTCGAAAGTGGCACAGCCACCCGAAGAGATAATTTGTTAGGCAGTATCTCTTCTTATAGTTCGATGATATCGGGACTTAGCCTGCTGTCTATCGTTTTGGGAAAGCAGTTTGAGATCTTTACTCTAGAGTAAGTATTGTTTACGAGCTATGTAGATGCCGAGCCCGGAGAAGTTGGCACGACAGAAAGGGTTTTTGGAGTCGAACGCTTACCATCCCTCATTAATAAAACAAAATTTTCCCTGCTTTGAAAATAACGATTCGTTACATTGAATCAAAGCAAGTTTTCGTCAAATTGCAAAGATATGAAAAATAAAGCAAATCAAATCAAATCATTTTCAAATAAAAAAATCTTTTGAAAAGTCCTTCGGATGAAATATACTCATTTTTTAACAGTTTATGTATATGTATGTATTTCCAGTGTTAATAAAATACTTGAGGCAATTGTCAGGTTAAAAGTAAGTGTTCCAACCCAAATTTTACACTGATGACAAGGATATGTAGTGGAATCACATGTTCAACCACTTGTCCATCTGCACTCATTCATGCGTATTATGCCACGCATGCCCGTTCATCTCAGTAATTTAAATTCAGCCACGCGTGCCCAGAATATGCCCACGAACAGCATTAACACATAAATCACAAGGGTCATCTAAAATGAATCACATACATAGCAATGCCAGCCCAAATGTGACTAAATAATCGTGGCGGTCGCTAATCATGGTGAATTTCAATTGCCAATGGTTGTAGGTATCACAGGTGCGTCGTGGACTCCAATGGCGTGTCGTTAACCGGGCGGAGCCTTGATTTGGGATCTGTTGCGGCGATTGGGTGAGCGTTGTTTGTTGTTGTGATTGTTGGCAACTTATCCGCAGGGTCTGTGACTTTGCCGGAAATGCATTTAGCTGTTGGTGATTACGCAGCTTTCGCGCGCACGGTCAGGAACACTCCCCATAAACGAAACTTATTACCTACTTAGCTATCTTATCTAATATCCTTACATTCTACATCTCCTCTACATTTATATAATTCAACTTCTACCTAAATTGACTTACTCCCTACAATATAATTAATTAATAACAATTTAATTCAGTAATAATAATGTTCAGTATTGACTAAACTTCATTATAGTAGTCTAGCTATAGCTGTCGGAAGAAATAACTGTTCAGTATTAACAAGGCTTAGTCGTAGTAGTCTGCTATAGCTGTCGAAAAACAAACAGCAAAAAAAATAGAATATAAATTGTTCAGCCTTCAGACCATATAAACAGAATCGGTTATAAATTGTTTTCTGAATAAAGAATTAAAAAGTAAAAACGTAAACTTGGTTTCAGTCGTTAAAATAGCAATTCATTTCATACAAAAAAAAAGGAAATACCATAAATGAGCTGCTCCTCAATAAGAGTAGTTCCGCAAAACATTGTGATCATTTGATGCAGGGTTTTGCCAGACATCACGAAAATAACATGGTCCTTCGAGCCGGATAGGAGTAACAGATAGGAGTAACGCCGAGATCGACGAAGTGCAGTTCATCATTCAACGCGACAACCAGATAAGTGTGAAGTGCTCTCCATTCCATATCCCTCTCTCCAATCCCAAATCCCTAAGAGAATAACATTTTTTTTTAATTCAGTCATAGATTTCAGATAGAATCTAATTATTAAAATAAATTTCAAATAACGCCAATAATGACAAACACTGAGGAATTGTCCCAATTAAAGAAACAAAGAGCTGTCCTCAAGACCAAGCTCACTAAATTTATAAACTTTATAGATAATCCGCAAAATAAAACCAAATTAACGGAAATCAAGTTACGCGTAGAAAAATTCGATTCTATTTTAAATGAGTTTGAAGTGATACAAACAAATATAGATGCAATAGCAACCGAGACGTCAAATGAATTCGATGACTTTGAAACTCTTTATTATGCAACAATAAGTCGGGCCCGAGATATGTTTCAACCGAATGCTTCTTCGGAGTCAAACATGAACGCGAACAATAACCCAAACAGCATTCGTTTACCGAAAAAAGAATTGTTAACCTTTGATGGAAAATACGATAAATGGCTAGACTTTTATAATTCGTTTAAATCGATGGTTGACGAAAATAATAGTCTGTCTAATATTCAAAAATTACACTATTTAAGATCATGTTTGAAAGAAGAGGCAGTCTTTGTTATCAACGCGTTAGAATCAACCCCAGAAAATTATGCTATCGCATGGAAATTAGTAAATGATCGTTTTAACAAGAAAAGAGTAATCATTCAGAATCACGTGAAAATATTAATGGAATTACCCAATATTTTAAGGGAGTCTGCAGATGAGTTGAGAAAATTATTAGACGCGATACGAACTCAATTACGCGCATTAAAATCATTAAAGGAACCCGTCGACAAATGGGACACATTATTAATTTATACGATTACTTCGAAAATCGATAGATATACGCATAAAGAATGGGAAAAATCGCTGTCAGGAACCGAAATGCCCACTATGGAGGAATTCATGAACTTCTTAGAACAGCGGTTTCAGATACTGCAGGTCGCGGCGATAAATACAAACAAGACATATGATACGAATATACAAGCCAAAACGCGAAACCATTCGAATAAAACACAAACATTCACAACGACGCAAAAAACAACAACATGTATTATTTGCAATGGGAATCATAAATTATTCGGTTGCGAGATTTTTAAAGGAATGGGAATTAAGGATCGCACTGAAAAGATAAAATCCGCGCGTTTGTGTTTTAATTGTTTGCACCCCGGGCATAGAAATGACGAATGTAAATGGTCAGGATGTAAAAAATGTGGTAAAAACCATAATACGCTCCTTCATTTTGAAAGAGAACACGATAATCGGCAAGACAACAAGAATACAGAATCGAATGTTAAACAAGAAAGCATTAAAGTGCATAGCGCATTAGTCTCTACCCAAGTATTATTGTCAACTGCGTTAGTTAACATAAAGGGTTACAATGGCGATATGTTCCACGCTCGCGTATTGTTAGATAATGGGTCACAGTCTCATTTCATTGCAAAGGGATTTGCTGATCGTTTAAAAATACCATTAAAAAATATAGATTTACCTGTGGAGGGTTTAAACCAATTAGAAACGCGCATAAAATATTCAATTAAAGCAGAAATACATTCAAAATACAATGATTACCATGAAAAAATCGAATTTCTTGTTTTACCACGAATATGTAGGCAATCCTGAAAAATTAATAAATAAAAATAATTGTATGCTAACGTTCAGTTCATTGCATAAAAGCATCGCTAAATTTTGGGAAATTGAAGAAATAGAAAATAAAACGTTTGTATCAGAAGAGCAATTTCAAGTCGAAGAACATTTTAAACAAAATACAAAACGTGACCCAGCCACTGGGCGATACATTGTTCGATTGCCATTTAATGAAAAAATAAAAAACTTAGGAAAATTCCGCACACAAGCAGAACGACAATTTTATTCATTAGAACGAAAATTAGATAAAAATCTTGAATTAAAAACACACTACATCGAAAATATACGCGAAGCTATTACATTAAGACACATGGTAGAAATTAATGCACGCGAAATAAAGAAAGAACATTGTTTTTTGCCACATCATCCTGTAGTGAAGGAGTCGAATTTGACCACTAAAGTTAGAATAGTATATAACGCATCGGCAAAAACAAGCAAAGGTATCTCTTTGAATGACTGCCTAAAGGTAGGCGCGGTGGTTCAGAGTGCCAGCTTTGACATAATCCTTAGATTCCGGACACACCAAATTGTCATGTTATCGGACATTGAAAAAATGTACAAACAGATTCGCTTAGATGAGCGAGACCCACAATATCAACTTGTTTTATGGCGTGAGAACCAGACCGAGGAATTAAAAACCTTTGTAATACCGGTTGTTTTATTCGGCAGTGCATCGGCACCACATTCAGCAACTCGCGTATTAAATCAATTAGCAGACGATGAAAAAACTCGATTTCCCAAAGCGAGTAAAATATTAAAACGGGATTGCTATGTTGATGACGTCATGACAGGAACTGATAACGTTGAAGATGCGAAAAACTTACGAGATGAATTAAGCGAGATCACAAAGGCAGGAGGATTTACGTTAAGAAAATGGGTGTCCAATAATGCAAAGGTAGTAGAGTCAATATCTAATAGATCATCTAACGTAACCATGTTAACAAATAATAATGCGGAAATGAAAGCATTAGGAGTTCAGTGGAATAGTCTACACCATATAATTACCTATAGAATCACGGAAGAACTCGATCCGAAAATCACAAAACGAAGCGTATTATCAAATATTGTTCGATTATACGATCCGATAGGTCTATTAGGCCCAGTAGTAGTTAGTGCAAAAATTTTAATGCAAAGTTTATGGCAATGTAACGCAGGCTGGGATGAATCATTGCCGAAAAATATTCACACATTATGGGTTAGTTTGAAAGGTCAACTTACAATGCTAACGGGAATTGAATTTGATAGAAAAACAATAATAAATAATGAAATTCGTACCGAAATTCACGGATTCTGCGACGCGAGTGAAAAAGCATACGGTGCCTGTATATATATACGATCAATCGACAACAAAGACAAAATCTTTACAAATTTATTGTGTTCAAAAAATCGAATCGCTCCGTTAAAAACGATATCATTACCAAAATTAGAATTATGCGCCGCGTTATTACTCTCTCGCTTAATAAAAACGGTTTTAAACGTTATGTGTAAAAGAATTGATGAAGTATATTTATGGTCAGACTCGTCTATAACCTTACAATGGATTAACACTCAGCCATATTTACTAAAGACCTTTGTTGCGAATAGGGTATCCGAGATTAGGAATGTCACAAGCACAATGCGGTGGAGACACGTGCCCTCACAAGAAAACATGGCCGATGTTTTGTCACGAGGTCAATCACCAGCCGAATTTGTAGAAAATGAACAGTGGAGAATAGGCCCACAATGGTTAAGGAAAGATCCATCAAAATGGCCAAATAGCCCTATGCGCTTAGGACCGTTATGCGAACTGAGGCCCACTTACACATTGACAACAACAATAAAACAAATTCCTTTGTTAATCAAATATTCGACAATTAGTAAGTTAAAACGAGTTGTAGCCTATGTGTTGCGCTACAAGAATAATCTCAACAAAATCAAAACTAAGTTAGTTGGACATTTAACGACACGCGAGCTTAATATCGCTTTAATAAAATGCTTTCGAGTAAAGCCAACCGATTATTCATGTTTTATGGGTGACCTTCCCCGCAGCAGAGTCACTCAAACACATCCATTTTTGAATACTGGAGTCGATTATTGTGGTCCGTTTTATATAAAAGAAAAGAAGTTTCGAAATCGCGGAAAATTAAAAATATATGCATCTATATTTGTATGTTTTGCAACTAAGGCTGTTCACATTGAACTAGTGACAGACTTAACGACGGATGCATTTATAGGCTGTTTACGTAGGTTTTTTGCTCGACGAGGACGTTCTTTGAACCTTTATTCGGACAGTGCTACAAATTTTGTTGGGGCAAAAAACGAAATAGAAAATTTAATAAAATTGATTCAATCAAAGGATCACAACGACGTAATAAATACATTTTTGTTAAATCAGGCATCTGGCATTTTATACCTCCCCGATCACCGCACTTTGGCGGACTTTGGGAAGCGGCAGTAAAATTATTAAACATCATTATTATAGAATAATAGGCGATAAATTATTTACATATGAAGAATTAGAGACTTACACGACTGAAATTGAAGCAATTTTAAATTCTCGTCCTATTACTCCTTTATCTAAAGACCCAAACGACCTCCGGGCCTTTACGGCTGCTCACTTCCTTATAGGAGACACATTCACAAGCTTACCTGAGTTAAACTTAATGGATGAACCTATTAATCGTCTATCTAATTGGCAACATATCCAGAACATGAAACAACATTTTTGGAAGCGATGGTTCAAGGAATATTTAAATCAACTAAATACCAGATCAAAATGGCAACTACAAACACCAGACGAAATTAAAATTGCCACTCTAGTCCTACTAAAGGAAGACAACACACCGCCACTGCATTGGCTTCTTGGGCGAATCATCGAGACGCATCCTGGTGAAGATGGCAGAACACGAGTAGTGACGGTGAAGTCACGCTCAGGAATTTACAAGCGTTGTATTACGCGTGTGGCACCTCTGTCAATAGATTGATTATGTATTATAGAAGAGTTCATTATCTACACCTTTAATTATGTTTTCATGTTTTGAACGTAGTCCGTTCAAGGCAGGCGGGATGTTCAGTATTGACTAAACTTCATTATAGAAGTAGCTATAGCTGTCGGAAGAAATAACTGTTTAGTATTAACAAGGCTTAGTCGTAGTAGTCTGCTATAGCTGTCGAAAAACAAACAGCAAAAAAATAGAATATAAATTGTTCAGCCTTCAGACCATATAAACAGAATCGGTTATAAATTGTTTTCTGAATAAAGAATTAAAAAGTAAAAACGTAAACTTGGTTTCAGTCGTTAAAAAAGCAATTCATTTCATACAAAAAAAAGGAAATAACATAAATGAGCTGCTCCTCAATAAGAGTAGTTCCGCAAAACATTGTGATCATTTGATGCAGAATTTTGCCAGACATCACGAAAATAACAAATAATATAATTCAATAATCCGCACTATAATTCATTAAGTAGCTTCATTGCGTGAAGTGGCGAACGTAACATTATCAATTCGTTCAAGACAGCGTTTACCCGCACGGTGGTTTGGGGTCTTCAAGGACGGGGCAGACCCCCATTTTGCCCTTCTGGGTTGTGGGTCGACCACGTTGCGTGGCGAACGTAACATTACCCCCCTTCTTCAAGTGGATTTTCCCAAAATCCACTCCAAACAATAATTGGCGGGACGGTAACGTTCGACACGAGGACACCCCCCGACAAGCCACCGAGTGATCTGTGGACACGGCCTTCAGCGTGTTCACGGCTAAAAATTTCATTCCCGGCATCGCACTCACGATAGTTCGAAACCAAACTTGAGTCACACTCCGCGTCCGCCTCGTACTCGACTCTTACACTGAAAACGCACTCACAGAACCAAACCACTAGCCTAACGAACTTATCACTACACTATCCCACAACCGAACACCCAAATCAATAAACTAAAAGAATGGAACGATATGTGAAAGGGAGGGAGAAAGGAAGGAGGAAGGTGGGATTACAAACATAAGGTTACAAGGGTAAGGACTAAGGGTTCAATACCCCCGGCAATCTATATATCTGTCACTAGTCCGTGTCCTAAGCCAGTCGCCATCTGATGCATGTGTCTATTGCAGCAAGTCCTGCCAGCATGCTAATGACGTTGGGGTTACAGAGCCTTGGCAAGCCCCACCCCTCTACTTTTTGCCCCTCTCATCCTCTCATCCTCGTTCGGTTTCTATGCTCCGTTTCGGCCACTCGATTGCTAGAATTGAGCTATTCTCCGTCCCCTATTGATGAACCAGATCCCTTCTTCAACGCTACATTCGTCCCTACAAGCTGATTGGTATTTAATGAGTTTGGTCGCTCATATGCTACCTCTTTCAAAGCCTACAAACGTTTATCGTCCCTTACAACATATGGCTGTAAGGAGTTTTGCACCTTCTTCGATTCCATATTACTTTTATCATCAATATAGGCCGTCCCAATTTTGTCTTCGCAATGCTCTCTCCTTCCGTTGTCCAATTCGTGATTCTGTCTTGATCCTCCCGTGTCAGTACTCCCTTCCTGTTTCCTACTACCCATATGAGGTCCCCTTTGCTGCTTCCTATTTGTCTTCTCAGGTCCACTCCTCTGAGACTCCCTGGCCCCAGACCCAGTCCATTGGGACTTCTTGCGCTCAGGCCCAGTCTCACCTCCTTGAGACTGCCTGCTACCAAGCCTACCCAATTGCGACTGCCTGCTACTAGGCATAGCCTCAGCCCATGTGGACTTCTCAACAGTCACCCTCGGAACTCCTCTAACCGCATGAGGGTCCTCATCTTCTTCCAACTCTATCACAGTGGGTTTAGCTTCACAGACCTTCATTTGTTCTTCTACCTCAACTTCTTGAACATCTTCTTCCAGCTCGTAGCATGAGCACCTCGGATCCTGTGGAAGCTTTACTTCTATGACCCGTATGCGGCCATGCAAGGACGCATTTTGAGCCTCCAACTCCTCGAGTCGTGCGAACAACCTATCGATTCTTCGGGACTCTCCAAACTCCTCCATTACACTCTAAGCCGCAGTGCTGTTCCGTTGCGCTGCACTTGGTAGATTCTTGAGCCTAATCTCATACAACTTTTCAATTTCCTCGCGATCCCCTTCATATTGTTCGCGAAGCTCTTGGACGGACTGTTGCAGCTTCGCTTCGTATTGCTCGGACAAACGGCAGTGCATTTCCTTAATTTCTAAGCTATATCTAGTACGCGTTTCGGTCAATTCTATTGCATGACTATGATCCTTAAACTCCAGCTCTTCATGCAGCGATCGGAGTGTGTCCTCAATATTTTCACGTGCCAGTGTTTCGTCCATGATGTGTTTGCGTGCCTCATCCAGTTGCATGCGTAACTGATCGTTCTCCCTCTCCAAATCTATGGTGTCATCGAAAGCTTGCTGGTGATCAGCACAGACTGCCTGGTATTTGTTAGCTCTGTGATCGACAACTCGGTATCCTCTTTTTCCTGCGGTACGATTTCTGTTGTCGCCATCGCATCTTCGTCTCGTCCCAACTCCCTGGCTCCATAGCCTTCATACTCTTCTGCTTGCACCAACATATGACCTAAGGCGAGCATAAATTGCCGTCGCAACTTCTCGATTGCGGGATCCTCAGCTTTCTTCACCCGTAGCAGGTTAGCGATTCTCCACAGGCCATATTCCGTCTTTGCCTGGGCTACCGAAAACGCAGTGGACTTCTCATTCCCCCAAAAATCCACTGACAGCGCCCTTACCTCGTCCGTCACCATCTCTACCGCCTCGCGGTCCTGCTGGTAAGTGAAGGAGTAAGGTGAGGACGCGTCCAGCATAATCCCAAGCCGCAAAGCCTTCCGGAGCTCCATCTGCATCGCCGACACAGTTCCAGCGGCGATCCCAAGCACTGCCAGCTCATAGGTAAGCTCGTTCTCGCTGAGGCGATCGATTAGAGCCTCCGTAAATTTTGCCATGTTGAACCTAGAAGGGGAAGAACAGCACCAGAAGAATCAAAATAACGGAATAGACAGAAACTCACTTCTTTATTTTATTATTTTTATATTTAAACATGTCCTTATAAGTTCATTTCCACTCTTCACATCCGCAAACTCAGACACCCGCACATTCACACACCCGCAATCAACACACTCCCGCGATTTCACACCCCTGCAAGTTGATACACGTGTCAGCACTTTGAACTCGGCCACTTTTATTTCACAGATACACTCACTGGACTCGTCGAACGAATCCGCCGTTCGAACGCTGCTGTACCCAAGTCCTGTTTTTTATTACGGCCCCACCTTGGGCGCCAAATGTTACGGCTATATTTTTCGTAACGTTACACACTACACCGTAGCCGACCCTGGCCATGGTTTGGGCAATCCCACCCGGCTTTACCCGCGAAGAGGGGTGCGCAAAAAGATATTTTTAAGAAAGGGCGCCACCCGTTTCTGCGCCGGGACAGCCCTGTCCGCGAACCCTGAAACGGGAATAGGGTCCGCGACGACCCGAAACCACCAACAAGGAAACAAAGAGAACAAGGACCCAAATGCCGGACGCGATTCCTCGTCACCACTTCACGCAATACGACAAGTTATAATTCAATGAGTTTATTTTTTTTTTCTAAAAAAAACCTAACTAAACCCTAACTATATACATTTAACTCTTCTTACAATCTTTTCCTTATCCTATTTTTTCGACTGCTTCTGGCTCCTCGCTGGCCTCGCTCGCTCGCCGCTCGTCGTCCTCGTCTTCTTCTTAATTTCACTGGAGGGACCACGTCGGGTCTCCCTTGTTTCTCCCCAGATGGTCACACAAACGAAACTGCTCCACACTCACTTCACCGTCCAAGACTTCGTCATAAAAACCAAAAAGATCCCAAGACCCGACCGCCAAAACGTACTCGTCGAGCTTCACCACGACCAAAAAGCCCCGTCATCTGTTCCACCGGCCCTTTATATGGGATTTCCCAATACCGTTGTCCTGTGTAGGTGGTCAACGGTCCAGCTCAGTGTAAGGACCACCTCGCAGCTTCCGAGCTTTTCGGACCCGTTCTTGTCGATGCACGTCAGCTTCTGCTTGGGTGGTGTGGTTGGGGGTGTTGGGGAAATAATCGTGGCGGTCGCTAATCATGGTGAATTTCAATTGCCAATGGTTGTAGGTATCACAGGCGCGTAGTGGACTCCAATGGCGTGTCGTTAACCGGGCGGAGCCTTGATTTGGGATCTGTTGCGGCGATTGGGTGAGCGTTGTTTGTTGTTGTGATTGTTGGCAACTTATCCGCAGGGTCTGTGACTTTGCCGGAAATGCATTTAACTGTTGGTGATTACGCAGCTTTCGCGCGCAAGGTCAGGAACACTCCCCAAAAACGAAACTTATTACCTACTTAGCTATCTTATTTAATATCCTTACATCCTACAACTCCTCTACATTTATATAATTCAACTTCTACCTAAATTGACTTACTTCCTACAATATAATTAATTAATAACAATTTAATTCAGTAATAATAATATAATTCAATAATCTGCACTATAATTCATTAATTAGCTTCATTGCGTGAAGTGGCGAACGTAACATTATCAATTCGTTCAAGACAGCGTTTACCCGCACGGTGGTTTGGGGTCTTCAAGGACGTGGCAGACCCCCATTTTGCCCTTCTGGGTTGTGGGTCGACCACGTTGCGTGGCGAACGTAACAAAATGTGATTATGGGTCAACGTGTGAGGCACGGGAAACTAATGAAATAAATTATTGATTTATTACAAACATATGCACCGATCCTGTGGGAAAATAGTTTTAAGTTAATGTTTTGTAAATAGAAATTAGGCTAAGATTTTGTAGAAAAGAAGAAAGATTTTTGGAATAAAGCAACATTCATACTAGAAAATCCGGACTGCCTACATCGGCATCCTTTTTCTTTTTGTTTGTTCATTGCGGCGTTTGCGCTGTAGTAGAAATATAGGCAGCTCACGCATGCCAACAGCTTTGGCGCTAGACGCCGAATGTTAGGTGAGTCTCTTCCTCTTAATAAAACATGATGGCCCCATCAAACGAAACTTATTTCAGATGTATCAAAACATAAGGAAGAAGAAGTTGATTTAAGCAAAAGGTAGTTATTTCCTCTATAAATAGGGGTGTACTACTATGTACTGCCGTTAAAATATTTGGTCTGCAACGCCTTCAAAGCGAAAATTTTTCAATTCGCTTGAATCTAGTGTCTATTTTAGTTCCTAAAATTAATTTAATTTCAATCATAAAAACATTTTAATACTTCCTTCAATTGTGAATTCAATCTATGTTGAAAAAATAGCATGCAATGTTTCAATTAGCGAAAACTAAACGCTTTCTTATATCGAATTTGCTTGCCCCCGTATTTAAATTGCCATGCACAACGCTGGTGTAACGTAGGTATATGGATAATTTCGCAAGCGCCCAATTGTTTTCATGCTCCCCCGTCATCTTGTAAACATACTTTCAACTCGAACAAAACCGAAACAAATGAATTAAAACTGCTATTTCATACCAGCACTGTTAACATTTTGTCGTTTGAAAGCCTCTGGGAATAACATGACCTCCGCGATGGGTTTATGATTACAACAGAAGAATTTGTACGTATTGTTGTACAAATCTCTCTGGATGCACAACGTACAGATTACTTTGATGAATTTAAGAGTTATCGTTGCCAGAAGGGTGTAAGCGTAGAGGTTTAACACATGCGGAAAATATCTGAACGGATTAGAATGGTTTTAGTGTTGATAAATAATAATGATCAAAAATTATATGTATATACCAATTGCTAAAGTTGGACATTCTGATTGCTTTTGAATATTACTGACCAGGTAAGGGTAGGTCATTTGAAAACGTTGCGCTTTTCATTAATTGTTCTCCGATTTACTTGAATCGCATTTTTCGACCGCATCTAATATTGTCTATTTTGATTCGCCCGTTGCTTTCTACTCGCATTGAATTTCTTACAGAATTTACCTGTGTACCTTCGTAGATCAAATTAAGGGCGAGAAAAAGTGCGTGTAGTATATTTTATATATACCTAGTCCGAAAACTTTGTGAAAAAGTAAATCATAATATAATAAAAGTAAATTATAAAATAATACTTTAAACGCTTTTTTAGGGAAAGATTGCAAAGAGATCACTGCAAAACAGACATACGAAATACACCTGTTCAGAAAAAAAAAGAATATGATCATTATCGTTCCAAGGTAGTTCAGTCAAGTGGGAGTTTGACCGTGCAGTTTGGGCTGGCATGCAAATTTTTATGTGTGAGCAATGGTATACGAGTAGTTACCTTAAGTTCAAGTTTCTGGGGTCGCAGCTCCAATCCTCTGGGCTCCATATTGAAAACAAAAGAAAGTTGGACACCCCTGTATCTCCGAAACCGTGGCTCCAACAAGAAAGTTGTGTATGACAAACTTGCGTAAAATCAAATTTGTAGCAAGTCCTGCATATATTACTTTTACATGGTGTCAATGATACAAAAGTAACAAGTCAAAAACGACACCCACAAAGAAGGGAATATCTTTCGAGCGCCACAACTTTTTGAAGTTATACTTCTTTACGCAGGGTAGTGAGATTTTTTTTTGGTCACGTGGCGTGACGTTTGAGTGTTCGTTCGTTCGTTCGTTCGTGCCAGATACCGGGACGACGCCTCTGCACAGCTCCCCTGCGATCTCCGTTTGACTTGTCCATTGATTTCGATGAGATGTTCCATCAGAACAGTATCCCCATCTAATGGCATCCGGGTCTTAGAAACTGAAGGCAAACGGCATTTGACTATATTTGCAAATAAATTAGATCTTTTTGTAGATGCATTGAAAAATGTAGCGATTTTATTAATATGGACAAAAAATTCTTTAATGTCCGGAATCAATTCAACTGCTTTGGACAATACCAGATTTGGGGAGTGTGCAAAAAATGGAACGAAACTAGCTGATTTGTGTGTCTCCCGAATCAAGGTTTGAACCCCGCAAATATAAGAGCTCATTACAATGTTTCAAATTAACGAAAATTGTGTCGTTAAAAATCAATCATGGCCAACTCCACTTTTATTGTTTCATAATATGGTGGGTGTAGCAACATATTATTTGCGACCAAGCAACAATCAGCAAGCAGCCTAAGCTCCGCTTGACTTGCCCTATACAAATCGCATCTAAAAAAACAAAAAAAAAGTTTTACGAATGTACGGAGCGATTCCAAGGTACATGTGGCATGGAATCCAAATGTTGACGCAACAAAAAATGTATATGCATATGGAAGAATACCGAAAACCTTGATCGTGCTTTCGTTAAACAAGCCGCGAAGTGCGACCCTTGAGGTCCACACGGTCAACTTCCCAGTAATATCTAGATAAACATTAAATATATTAAACACAATAATAATTTTGAAAATAATACTGCTTTAAATAATAATAATGAAAGGTATTCATACCAGTAACAGGAATGAGTTAATATTAATCATATCATCTACGGGAGCATCCACTGATTACGTAAGGCTTTTGGTGGATGAGTGATGATGATTGATTACCACAAATGCAAATTTGATTGAAATTTTGATGGTTTTCAAAATTTAAGCCGCTTTTTTAATTAAAAGACTTCAAAAACTATTAAACATCCGCTCAATCTATCCAAACATTTTAAAAAATTTGTTTGACTTTACAACAAAGTCCTTAGAATAAAAGATATAAGGTAATATGAATCGGAAGAACCCCTTTCATATGGTAACTTTGAATGATTTTTTATTTTTTATTGAATTTTTTTCAGAATCATGAAAAAAGTTTTGCTGGTTTCTCTTCAAAAACTGATAGGAATGTATAAATTTTAAAACATTCATTACTGTGTCGTGTAAATCAGGCTAAAAAAATATTTTTTATGAAAAAAACCCTAAGTTTTCTCATTTTTTTTCTATTAAATTTAACAAACCACTGAAACGGACCTTCATAATGCTAAAATAATCAAACAAATTTTAAAACACGTCGATTGACACCTTAATGATGCAAATATTATATCTGGTTCGTGAGATATAGTGAATGGAAGAAATGATCATGAAGATCATGATGACTGTTAATGATTTTTTATTTTCTATTTAATGTTTCTTGTTATCATGAGAAAAAGTTCTGAAGACGTTTTTACAAAAACTGCTTGAAGTATATAAATTTTATAAAAATTGAATATTGTCTTTCGTAAATCAGGTTAAAAATTTATTGTTTATAAAAAAAACCCTAATTTTTTGCACTTTTTTTCTTAAATTAAAAACGGCTGCAACGATTTCTTCCAAAATTTGAAAGACTCACAAAAAATGCTAATACGCGTCGATTGACACCTTAAACATGCAAATCGTATGTTTGGTTCGCGAGATATGTATAACGCATGACAGAATTGACCTTGAAAATCATGATGGCTGTTAATGATTTTTTATTTTTTATTTAATTTTTTACGTAATCATGACAAAAAGTTTTGATGCTGTTTTTACAAGCATTGCTTGAAGTATATAAATTTTATAAAAATTGAATACTGTCTTTCGTAAATCAGATTAAAAATTTATTGATTATAAAAAACCCTAATTTTTTGCACTTTTTTTTCTTAAATTAAAAAAACGGCTCCAACGATTTCTTCCAAAATTTGATAGATTCACAAAAATGCTAATACGCGTCGATTGACATCTTAAACATGCAAATCGTATGTTTGGTTCGCGAGATATGTATAACGCATGACAGAATTGACCTTGAAAATCATGATGGCTGTTAATGATTTTTTATTTTTTTATTTAATGTTTTACGTTGTCATGACAAAAAGTTTTGATGCTGTTTTTACAAGCACTGCTTGAAATATATAAATTTTATAAAAATTGAATACTGCCTTTCGTAAATCAAATTAAAAATTTTTTGTAAATAAAAAAACCCTAATTTTTTGCACTTTTTTTTAAATTAAAAAACGGCTCCAACGATTTCTTCCAAAATTTACAACATTCACATAAATGCTAATACGCGTCGATTGACACCTTAAACATGCAAATAGTATGTTTGGTTCGCGAGATATATTGCATGACAGAAATGACCTTCAAAGGGGCGAAACAGTAAACCCCCCCCCCCCGACCGAAGTGTCCCAAAAACTAATCAGCTCTTAAAATTGCAAAGACGCTTCGATTAACACCTTAACAAAGTCGATACGATTTTGTTTACGTGAGTTATGCTCGAAGAAATTAGTGTCCACGAACGTACGGACACACACACACACACATATACATCTCCCTTTGTAAAAACATTTTATGTATACTCTATAAACCTCAAAACGTAAAAAAATGTTGAAAATTTCAATTTCGATTTTCGAGGCGACTACAAGAACTTCCCATATACTGGGAAGTTAAAAAGAAAAGCCCATATTTGATGGACGTGTAATGATAGGATATCAAAGAACTAAACTTAAATCTGAATATATGATCGTTTTCTCGATTTTAAAATTATACTGTTTTGTGCTCATGTTACAATTTGGTCAAGTCAAGCAGTTTGGAATTGCTTACTATGAGTGCACGTCACTGCACCGGCATGTCTCGGAAACCATGGGTCCCAGAAAAAAGTTTGAAATGGCAAACTTGCGTTGAATAAAATTTGCAGCAAGTTGTACATACACTACTTTCACGTGGTGTCAATATTAAGAGAGTTACCTGCCATAAACAACGTTCAAAATGGGGGATCATTTTTCGGACGCCACAACTTACTTGTATTCCTTATTTTCGCGAAATGCGTTCGGAAACAACTTTTAGACAATTTTGTCGCAAGCCATTTGCGGTATTGCTTCTGTTTATCACTGGCGGCAGTTATTGAGTCTCGAAGGGGGTTAAATCACATGAAAAATGCATTTTAAGACCAGATGAACAGACCATGGCCTAAAGGTGGGTCACGGGAACAAATCTCCCAGTGTCAAAACTGAATGCACCAAGTCACCATTTTTATATGCGATTTATTTTAACGGTCCCGTCGATCTTCTACCCAAAAAAAAACTTTATATCATTTACGGTAGTTATCTGTTGCACAAAGTAATATGGGATTGAAATGCAACATTCAAACAAGTTTTTAGGAAATATGTAATAAATGTCCATATCTTGAAAGTTATTTCGGTTCCAATATGAGGGAGCTGTGCATAGGCGTCGTCCCGGTATCTGGCACGAACGAACGAACACTCAAACGTAACGCCACGTGACGAAAAAAAATTCTCACTACCCTGCGTAACGAAGTATAACTTCAAAAACACACACTTGCTTTCCAATAGTGTTTTTTCTGTTGAAACCGATGTCTTCTAACCCATCTTTTAAGTCATGTGGAACATTATACCTCAATTCCTTTCTTTTGGCTATTTCATCAAAAATTAAGACTACATATTTCTCCACTTCACTTAATAGTTGGCATTTTATTTTATAAATGGAAATGCATTATTAATCAAGCCTGGCTGTAATTGCCTCACAGGCGCCAGTTGTACACTGTAGAGAGATGCGGTAAATTAATTTTTAAAATATTTCTCAAAAATTTATATGTGGGATGAGATATGTAAAAAATATTTTGCACTAAATTCTTTTCATCATTGTCATATTTTCTTTTTTTACATTGACTATCATTTTACACAAGACTTTGCTTTCTCTACTAATATTTTGTGAATTAATTATTTCTTCAAGTGGTGTTTTATTCTTGTTTTTCAAGAGCTTTTTGTTATATATTTTTGTTTTTTTATATATCGACAACTCTTTTTACAATTTTACACGATGGCATTTTTCTGGCAAGATGCACGAAAATTACTTGCTGAATCCGTTGACCATCTTCGTCTTTTCGTGACGGAGAAATTAACAGATTCAAGTCTATTTCATTGTCTGCATTTTCCGGAAACAACAATAAAGTTGGAATTGCACCTACCTTTAATTTGCGCACTCCAATAAATTCATTTACAAAATGAGAATCGCATATGCGCAATTTCGTATCACCCGCCATAGACTCGAAAGTGCAATTTTCCTGCCATACTATTCCCATTGGCCAATCATATGCCGGAAAATCAATCAACCTTACATTTGGTTCCCTTCTGGACTTCCTACAATGCTGCACACTACACTTTAGACCGGATTTTATTTTATTTTTATCCATTATGCACTTCGATACAATAACGATATGCTAACGAATATGAATAATTGCTTCAGCACATCGCCAACCATATGTCATGAGCTTTTTAGCAAAAGTTCTAGCTCTCTCAAAATAATAACTATCCGTTGCTCGGCGGGTTCTAGCGCCAGAACCCGCCATATAAAATTTTTGGGAGGAAAATTTTGTTTGAGATACGACTTCTTTATGTTGTATATGCTTTGCTTTTACGCATCTATTCAGAACAACAGCCATCGACCAGCATTACTTGGACGGATCAATTGTCAGAAGAAGGACTCTGCAAGTGGAACGCCGTGTTTGTCGCGTAATTAAAAATGCTGGATGATTTGTTCAATATGCACAACTAGTGTGGTTTCAAACTTTGGCCGAACTACATCCAAACACTTGTAAATCTATACGCAAATGCCCAATTAATAGTAGAAATTAAACATTTGTTTTTTCGTTGTAAAAGGTTTTTTTCAAATTCGAGTACTGAATTCAACTATGATATAAAACGAAAATCTAATAAAACTGTGAACTAAATTGGCAATTTTGTTTCATTTTGATAGCGTAAGCTTTATTTATTTATTTAAAGCCAAAGCAAGGCATAAATAAAGTACAGTTTAATATGTACAGTCAAAAGTGAAAAAATAGGTCAAAATAATTATAAAACTAAGGAAAGTGAGTTGGAAAGTGGAGAGAGTTTCGGAAGGGTCCTTATCAGGTTTAATTTGTAAGAGGCCTTAGTGATGTTGGACGTGTACTGTCTCCACATACTGTTAAATAACTTGCAGCATCTGTTGATGGGCTCATTTTCTGCATAGGTAGTGCTGTGCTGAGTTTCTTTGAGCAAACGGGTGTGTCTCGTTTGTCTAACTATATCGTTAAATATAAATTGCCTTGATAGACACTCTGCATGAATCCTACCCTGAATGACATCTAAGACAAAGCAGCACCACGCAATTATTCTTTTGGATGACAAAGTGGTTAGATTAGGAAGACCGAGCCTGTGCATGTACGGTGGCAATTGGTTAAAGGTATTTAGGTTGTACATATCCCTTAAGACAAAGAGAAGAAATTGCTTTTGCACTGATTCAAATCTGTCGCCATGTATCTCAAATATCGAATTCCAGAAAATACATGCGTATTCTAATAGTGGTCGGACAAGGGAAGTGTGCAAGGATTTAGTTACCCAAACATTCTTAAACTCTTTAAGGCGTCTCTTAATGAAGCCGAGCTGCTTTGTAGCTTTAGCTAGTTAGATGTCCTAATGAGTAGTGAAGCGCAATTTTTGGTCCAGAGCAACCCCGAGATCAGCGACCCTATCTACTTTTGCTAGTTGTTTGTCATTAGAAAGGCATGTGGTGTTCAAAGGGATTTTTTTCTGCGAAAAGCTAATGACTTGACATTTGCTAGTGTTAGGTTGAAGTTTGTTACGTTTGCACCATTGCTGAAGCGATAATAGCTTCGATTGAAGGAACAACACATCTTTTTGTGAATCTATGGTGTGATAAATTTTCAAATCATCTGCGTAAAATAGATGAAGTATGTCCGACAATTCTTCAGACAAATCAGACACGAAAATGTTGAAAAGGAGAGGACCGAGATGGCTACCCTGAGGTACGCCCGAAGTGACTTTTATCTTTTTTGATTTGTCGCCTTGAAATTTTACAAATTGACTTCGATTAGAAATGTATGAACATAGCCAATCTAGCAGATACCCCTGAATACCGAATTTCTGTAACTTACATTTTAGAATGCCATGATGGCTTTGCTAAAATCAGTGTAAACTGTGACAATTTGCTGCCCCTGTTCCATCGCCTTCAGAATAACTAAGATTAACAGCATTAGGTTGGTAGACGTTGAGCGGCCTTTTCGGAATCCGTGCTGTTGTTCATTTAGAAGCGGGTCCATTGTTTTCGTGAGTTTATCACATAACACCTTTTCAAACAACTTAGGTATAGTTGGAAGGATTGCAATTCCTCTATAATTTTCAAAAGAGTGTTTACCTTCGCTTTTGAAAATGGTTATGACATTGAAAAATTTTCAACAACTCGGAAAGACACCTGACGAGAGAGCTTTGTTAAAGATGATGTGAAGTGGTAGGACTAGGTAAGAACAATGGTATAGGAACAAAGGTGGAAGTTGATCTGGTACGGGGCCTTTATGAAGGTCCAGCTCTTTGATGGCTTTTCTAATACCATCGATATTCAGACTCATGTCTTTAACAACCTGTGTCCGAATAGTACGAAGGTCTTCCAAATCAATAGACTTAGGTAGGCTAACAGAATGAAAAGCTTCTTGGAAATGATCAGCAAATAGATCACAAATTACTTGACTACTTGATGACGTATTCCCACGTCTAGTCATTGTAGTTGGATATCCCGATGCTTTTCTCTTAATATTTACGTAATCAAAGAACTTTTTTGGACTCTGAATATTGTTTTCTCCAGTAATGGTGACATAATTTTTATACGCTTCATGGGATTTAGTGGAAAATTCGTTTGCCAAAATAGCGTATTTCTCCTTGATCACGTCATTGGCATGGCTTCTATTACTTTTTAATATTTTATACATTTTGTTTCTTTGATGTCTTAAGTGTCTGAGACCTCTATCCAGCCAAGGCTCGGATAGTTTGTCCCGTTTCTTTATTTTGGGGACATATCTTTCAATGGCGTCAAAAATTATCTGATAAAATAAGGACACAGAGTCCTCAACATCTAATGCTGAAAGAGTGATGTTCCAGTCAATACTAGTTAAGCAGTTCTTGATGTCTGGGTAGTCAGCATTGCGAAAGTCATATGCAATCTGATCATTGCATGATTTTGAAGATTTCAGATCTGTGGTGCGATGCTCAACGGTAAAAGCTGAGTAGTGCTTAGTGTTAACGAAGAGGTTTTCTTCATCAATAGTTGAGCTGACCACCACATCATCATAAAAATTGGTGAATATCAATACCAATTACCATTTTGGATGGGCGTCGAAGCTGCTTGCTGCAAATCATTGCCATTAAAATTACTAACAAGATTCACGTCGGTGGAGTCTTTTATGTTTACGGGAAGTAGGAAGCTATCCTTGTCGTCAGCTATGAAAGATAAATGTGGACGATTGAAGTCTCCCAGAATAATAATCTTATCATCCTCTTTCATGCAAGTCAATACAGATGAAACCGTCTCACAAAGGTCATTATAGATCGTTTCATCCGAGTTGAGTGGAATATAAATAATACCCATGATATTTTTTCCTAGAAAAACTCGGATAA
The DNA here is from genome assembly GCA_963942545.1 of Oxycera nigricornis. Taxonomy (NCBI): domain Eukaryota; kingdom Metazoa; phylum Arthropoda; class Insecta; order Diptera; family Stratiomyidae; genus Oxycera; species Oxycera nigricornis. Next base: position 11,665,005 of record OZ012664.1, read on the forward strand.
ATTTGTGACGTTGTTGCGACAACTTCACTCGAGAAAGAATTGTGAACAGCAATCAAAACTCCACCTCCACGGCTTTGACCAGTACAGTTTATTGTTTATTGTTGACAAAGCTACTAAACAGAAGAGTTCCAATTACATAGTAGCGATAAACTAAACTAAGACTAAGGTAACACTAAAGAGTAAATGAATTAATTAATGAAATAAGTATAGTAAATAAGAATAAAGAACAGTCGTAAATGAATTAGAAAATTTGAGAATTACAATTAAGAGGAAAATATAAGATTTCTTAGTTTGATCTTATTAGTATTGAAAGAGTAACCGAAGGAACCAAACTGCATAAGGTCATGATTTCGTTGTAAGCGAGTCAGGGGAGAATTATAATATAGGTTAGACGTGGTGAAGGGAGGGGCGAAGATCGTTAGGTTTCTAGAAAGGTGAGAAGAGTGACGAAAGCGAAGTTCATTGCAGAGAGAAGTGTCGAGAATATTCAAAAAAGCTTGCAAAGGAGAGATTCGTTGTTGTAAGGTGGCAAGGTTGAAATGTTTGCGACGAACATCGTAAGGAGCATAGGGAATATTGAATTTGTAAAATAGAGTGCGGGTAAACTTACGCTGAATAGATTCGATCAAGTTTACATTACATTTGCTGTGTCGAGACCAGATCGGGGAGCAGTATTCGATCAAGTTACGTACGAGAGAATTAAAAAGTTTTATACTAGTTTCGGGTTTCCGAAATGCAGTGGAATTTCTTAGTAAGAGTCCACAAAGCTTTGACGCTTTAAGCACAATATTGGCAATATGATGATACAATTTTAGTTTGCGATCGAATATGACCCCTAGATCACAGAAATGATCGACTAAAGCGAGAGTACTGCTGTGTAAGAAATAAGGAAAAACAAAAGTGCTGAATTTGAGGGAAAAGGTAAGTTTATGACATTTTTCAAGATTAATCGTTAGATTATTGAGGTCACACCAGGATTGAAACGCACATAGATCCTGGTCAAGAGCTTGACAATCGATAATGGAGTTGATTGTCCTAAAGACTTTGTAATCGTCAGCGTACAGGAGGCAGGGAGACTGAATGAATTGGGGCAAATCGTTGACAAAAAGTAAAAAAAGAAGAGGACCCAGGATAGAGCCTTGCGGAACACCTGATGATGGATAGAAAGGAGCAGATATATGATTGCAGAAGGAGACAATGCATTCACGGTTAACCAGATAGGAAGAGAACCATCTGAGTAAAGACCCTTGAAAGCCATAGCTCTTCAGCTTACGCACTAAAATATTATGGTCAACGGAGTCAAAATCCTTAGACAAATCCGTGTAAATGCAATCAATTTGCTCTCTATTGGCCAGAGACTTGGCCGCAAAGTCGGAGAATTCTAAGAGGTTAGTAAGTGAGGAACGACCAGCAACAAAACCATGTTGTGCATTAGCAATAACAGATCTGATGGAAGTAATTATTGAATTATCAACGAACCGCTCGAGCAGTTTCGAAAAATAAGACAACATGGCCATGGGACGGTAGTTGCGTGCAAAGGAAAAGAGTCCAGACTTGTGGATAGGAATTGAATGTGAAAGTTTCCAGGAAGCAGGGAAAATACCCTCGGAGACACTTTTGTTAAATATAATCGATAGAGGCAGGCTAAGAGAGGAAGAGAGGCAGATAACAAACAAGTTAGTAATACCGTCTGGTCCAGGGTTCACATTAGGATCAATTTCATTGATTAGGATCTCTAGGTCAGATTTAGAAATAGATAAATTAGAAGGTAGTAAGCAAGAAGGAGTAGAATAGGAATACAAGGGGGACTTACCATGGGAGATGAAAAGACAGAAGAGAAGAAGTCAGAGAATAAGTTTACCATTTCCTGAGGAGAGCGAGCAATGAGGCCGTTATGAGTCAACTCGGTAGGGACAGGAGAGGACTTACGTAGAGAGCGAACATAGGACCAGAACATTTTAGTTTTATCCCTGGTCACAGATGCTTCGAGGCGTTGAATGTAATAATTCGACGAATAGCGGATAAGGCGTTTCACCTCGGATCTACTCTGTGAGTATCTAATTCGATCTGAAACAAGTTGGCTTTACAGCCACTTTCTTTGTAAAGTATTTTTGGTACGCAGAGCAGACTCAATTGCAGGAGAAAACCAAGGAGGCGAGTTCGATTTAACTTTACGTGTAAGGGGAACATAGTGATGGAACAGGTCATTAAGTACAGAGTAAAAGGAATTTAAAGCAGCTTCGCAATCCAGACTGTGGAGTATATGATGCCAATCGAATGAGTTGAGGGAGGACTCGATGGCAGGGTAATTTGCTCTTCTAAAATTCGGCTTTAGAGAGACTAGAGTGGTCCTGGACTTGTCAAATTTAAAGGAGACGTCCAACAGGAGTGGAGGATGATGAGGATCGACCCTAATGTAGGGATGGATACATTTAACAAGAATCAACATGTTTATAGGCAGAGAAGAGACAAGACAAGATCTAAAATTTTATTTTTAACATTAGTGATAGTGTTATATTGGTAGAAAGATACTGAAGCTAAAAACGAAGATATAATCGAGAGATGAGGGCTGGCTACAGAAGAAACAGGAGAAAATGAGTTAAAATCCCAGGTGATAGAAGGGAGGTTGAAGTCGCCGAATATGATGAAGTGGGAAGATGGAGAGCAAAAATTAATGAAAGCTGAAAATTCATTGAGCCACTTATCGAGTATGGAAACAGGGCAATTGCAAGGAATATAAACACACCCAACAAAAAGGGGACTAGATTGTGTGTTGATCTTAATAAGTATCCATTCAATAATGGATGGGAAGGTGACCGGGGAAAAAGACGTACAGAGGGGACAATTGAGAGAAGGCTTTGCCGCAATAAGAACCCCACCGCCGTCACTTTTCAAGGCAGAGTCAGGATTACGATCATGTCGGAAGACACGATGATAAGCGAAAAGTCTTAGAGCGGCGAGTAGAGAAGGCTTCGACCAGTGTACCGCTTGGCCAGAAGTCGGGTTTAAGTAGGGAATTAAATTCCGGAGGAGCCGTAATTTTGAAGGAGGCAATAAACTTGTTCGGAATATTGTCTTTCGTAAGCTTCTTGCAGTTTATGAAGGCAGGTGAAAATGAAGTTTGGCGTGGATGTGGCTCAAAACATACCCTTAGATGTGGAGTAAGCCAGCCGAGAAATAAATATTTGGAGAGGAGGAGCGACAACTTGAAGCGATGAAGCAGCAGTGGGTGAAGAGCGTTGCAAAGCTGGTGTAGCAGCAATCGAAGCCTTGAAGTTTAGCGTCACAAGTGGAGGCTTTGCGGCAGTAGCAAGTGACGTTGATGTTGTTGGACATCCCGATGTAAAAGTTGTTGCAGCCGATAAAGTTGTTGCAGTCTCGATCATTCCGGTAGATCGTCCAATTAGTGTCCAGGATTTCTTCATTTTTGTGAGAACTTTTCAACAAAGTTTCAGTAATAGTTAAAATATTAAAACGGCATGATTTGGCGTCAACAAAAAGTTTATTTAGTTTTCCTCTCATACCACCACAATTGCGGTAGAAGAGCTTAACCTTATTAATTGAAGAGTTTTGGTTAGGAATGATATTTCCTAAACTCTTCTCTAGCTGTCTAAAGCGATGATATATGCTTCGATCTGACATGGGACCGATAGGTTTCGAGATCTTTATTGACTTGGATAGAGCTCACACAAAGTTGCTCATGAAATCGGGTAAAGATACCAGATAAATCATTGAAGTCGATCCGAAGGCCCTCCTGTTGGATTTTAACTTTAAGATTGGTTTTCGTTTTTTCTTCCACACATGTGGATTCGTGAGCTTATACAGGTAAGCAAGGAATAGACGAACATTGTCATATATTCTAGGATCCCCCAGCCGTGAAAGTACTACTCTCAAGATCTCCGTTAGAGTTAATTGTGGCCTTGACATTCCGGAATAACAATGGATCGCGATACTTGGGCGTTGTTATTGGAGAAATAGCAGACGTATCTGGTATACTGACAAATCCTGATGCGGAAGGAGTTTGATCTTCTCCACGGATGAAATTCTGGTATGGAGGTGATATGCCTTCAATTGTAGATGGGACGTCAATAGAACACGAAGGCTTTCTATGAATCTGAATAACTTGATTGTTGTCAGACTTGTGGACATTCTTTTCATCATTCAAGGATGCCTGCTGTGTGGACGTGGAAGGGATGGCAGATATTGGTAAGAATGTCTGAATGCTGTTAGTTGTTATATTTTTTGTATTGATTCTCAACTGAAATCTGCTAGTCGTTCTTACGCGAGTATTGTTATTTATTGGGGTTTTATTTTTCTCGACAATTTGTGTGTTTTGAAGGGAAGTTTCAGCTGTTTTGGTATCTTTGAGGTGAGGTGGAGACTTACGTTTTTTATTTGGATTAGGACCTCTTAAAATATTCTCTTGGCGTTGCTTTATTTTGCGTGAATCTCGCCACTGAAGAAATCTCATCCCTTCCCACGCATGTATCTTATTACTGTCCTGTTGATTGGTGAACATCCAAACATACCTAGTAGGAATGCAGATTTTGAATGCTTGATGTGCTGCGTTTCTTCTCTTGGAACGATGTGGAAGAGCTTCAACTTGACAACCTCCAATAGAAAGTTCCCTCTGAAGTAATTTGGTCATCCAGGTTCCATCTGCATACGCTGGAGCTCCTTTTACGTAAAACATTGAGTAGTTAGTTTTGCTTTTGTTGGTGTTTACACGCTTCAGTTTGTCGACTCTTCTATTCCAATCGTCCGCGGACCAGTATGCAACAAGTTTAAAAATTTGTTTGGGACATTTAGGAGCTGAATGTGTTGAAGTATACTTTTCATCTTTTTTATTTCCCAGCTTGATAGGTGACGTCGTTTTATCATGAGTTTGGCTTTTTGATGCAGAAATTAGGTCAGCAGCTGAGATTTCATGGCTTAGGGGCCATCCACTGAGACCTAAGCTAGTGGTATTTTCGCACAAAAGAGCACATTTGTTTTCGATCTTACTAATCGCATCTTCGAGTCTATTTTCTCCGCGTTCAACCCACGATGAGTGTTGGGTTGTTAAGGCACTCATATGATCGCCAACCAGATTTATCATCTCCTTTACAAAATCAGCCTTACGTCCTTCAGCTTTTTGGTTGCAATGAGTTGACATGAACGATTTATTCAGCTGATTTCTTAGAATTTCCATGGTGGTATTATTGTGGTTGTCGATTTTGTCAAATGGCTTTAGGGCATTGACGCATACGTATTTGTCTACAGCCTCGATTCGTTAGTCGTTGTGTATGTCTGTGTCTCTAGCATACCATGGAACTTGGAAGATTTTTCGAACCGGAATATTTTGGCAGATCTGCTTCTTAATTCTGTGTGTTTTGCTTGTCTGTCCGTAAACCCTACTGCCATATGGTAAGGTTGGTCGTATCACTTGTTTGTATATCAACAGTCGGTTCTTTGTGCTCAGTTTTTTCGTCCTGAAAATAGGGCTGTCCGTTTTTTTTTGGATATGGGTAGTCCACGTTAGTTTGTTGCCTAGTGTTAGCCCGCGGTATTTGACGGTCTGTGCCCATAGTATTGGTTGTCCGTTTATTGTTATATAGGTATTATCGGGGTTCTGTCTGCGTTTTTGTGTAATAAATATTGCCTGGGTTTTGTCCGGATCAATGTGTATCTTACATTTTTGAAAGTATTTCAGATGATGGTCTGTGTTGCGCTGAATATTTGTCGTAGTTAAATGTGCGGGTCGGCTTGAATGGAAGATGAATGTGTCGTCGGCGAATAGTGCCAGTTTTGTTCTAGGAGTGGGCAGAGCTGCAATAACTGCTATTTACAAGCTGTTTGGAAGTGGCACCCCTGGTTTGGGGAGAACTATGGTTGTTGCATGTTTCCACGCCTTCGGGTACCATCGAAAGTGGAAGACTGCATTTATGATGTCTGCGATTGTCCGTAGTATGTTGTCCGGGGTATGCCTGAGGCAAACGTTTGTCTCCAGAAGGAAGCTATCGCGCGGGTCGTTATCGTTTGTCAGGAGAGCTCTATAGATTCGGCGAGCCAGAGTTCTCGGTTTCCTCGTCCTTCGTGTCCTCGTCCTCAAAGATGTTCTCCGGGAAATGGAGTTTCAAGATATCTGCCTTGCCTTCCCGGTAATACTGTAGACCTCGTGGACCATGGATCGGTGGAATAAGCTTCTTGGTTTTTCTTCTGAAGTATTTGGAAATCCTTTAGAAGTTTTAAGTGGTGGTCTTTGGGTTTTTGAAAAGTTTCTTGGATGAGCATGATGTCAATTTTGTGCTCAAGAAAATATTGCATCAGCTCATCTTTTTGGGGCCTAGGGAATTATCATTCCAAGTGGGAATGGACACATGATTAATGTCTAACCCTTCCAATTCAATCCATTGTGTTGGGACGGGTAAAGTGGTTTGGGCATTGAACATGCTTTGGACCATTCTCGCCATCATGTCTTATATCATGCACTGGAATTGGAACTGCATGTTAGCAAAGAATTGGTAAGGTTGGCCTGATGAAGGCATGTTTATAGTTATTTTGGCTGGGACCGTTTGAGGAATAGGTTTAGGGACTATTGGTGGTGTTTGTGTGGTATTTTGGGTTGTTGGTGCAGTCTTGGCGGCCTGTCCAAACGTTTTTCGGACATTTTGAGGATTACGCGGGCAACTTCCATAGCTCGCCGGATGATCTCCGCCACAATTCGTGCAGGCTACCTTGTCTTCCGCGTTTTTCGTGCATTTATTGAAGGGATGGATGGTGCGTGGCAGTTGTTTGCTGAGTGCCCGGGGGAGTGCTGATACCCAGTGCCATTTTATAGCACTCAGTCAGTACTGCCGTGCGTTGTACCATGGAGAATTGCTGACGGACGCACACTTCTCATCGGTGCTCAGCTGACGGCTCGCGTTGTTTCCAATATGTTCAAATGTTGTTTCGGATGTGGACTCTCAACTGTCTCCATTGCTTCGACGCTACAGCACTTGCTTTCTATGATAGACATCGCGGTTTTAATCCTCGGTGGCAAATTGATACATCACTCTCAAATCGATTGGATTTCGACTCGTCTTCTTCATGCCGGCCTACATGTGAAAATGATATTTTTTTCATTTTTCAAATTGCTTGTCGCCGCCAAGTTCATTGCGGCATTAGACCACTGACAGAGTAACATATTCATTGTATGCCAGTACTGGGCCAGAGCTGTTTTTGGGTCTTGGGTGAGTAACAGTTTGCAACCTCCGCCCGTAGTTATCATCCTGCGCTTATATGTAACTGGGCCAGCACTCGCGAAAAAAGACTCGCCCAGTATTGTAAGGCGCTCTGCCAGTGCTATCTCAGTTCTCGACCAGTTGTGCAACTCTGTTCGGGAATATGTACGTAAATATTAAAAATATTAAACACAATAATAATAATGAAAATAATGCTACTTTAAAAATTAATAATGTTGAATGTAATGAGTTAATATTAATCCTATCTTCTTAGGGAGCATACATTGATTACGTAAGGCATTCGGTCGACGATAAGAAGAAATGAATCTTTACACGGATCAACCAAAATGAGGACAGGTTACAAAGCCTTTTCTATGCATTGTTATTCTCATATCGATGCTTTAAAAACAAAAAGACGCTAGCGAATTTTTTTCCAAAATTAGGACATCAAGGATATTGAATGCGGTTTTTGTTTTAACGCCATCTGAAAGATTTGTCGCGTGATAACCACTTTCAAAAGGTATGTTCAAAGTTTTCATGGTTGGTGCATAGACATTGAATCGTTATTATTCAGCCATTTTACATTAAGAAGAGTAGTAATTAGTTCTTATTTTGCCGTTGACCTTGAAAAACATTGAATATGAAGCATACATTTGCTGTTTAATTGTATGAAAAATTTATAAAGATTTACAAAAGATGAGGGAGAAGAAACTGATGTTTATATACCCTTAAAAACTAGACTAATCAATTTCTTAAAGCCACAATATTTTCTAGATTTTCATCCCGTAAAAAGGGTATGATTTGGAAAAGTATTGACTACCATTGTATCTACAGTAATACACCATTGTTTTTGAAATTGATCGTAAAACAGCATGCAGTAAAAGTTCGATTTTCGATTAAATATATATATAAATACGTAAAACTTAAGATAAGATAGACGAAGAAGTAACCCTTACAATTAATGAACTCTAAACATTTGACAAATAGTGCTTACATATTTAACGGATGCTCCTTTATTCATTATACATTTCATTGTTTCTTGTTTCTGTAAAAGATACATATGTATATGTGTATGTATGTATGCGCGCATGTATGTATGTATATAAAGATTTATTTGATGAGAACTTAAAACATCTGATTTCGATTTCGGGTTAGAAATGCAAACTGAATGTTTAATAAGATATTTTGAAAACATCTTTGCTTTAAAAGCGTTGATTACCACAAATGCAAATTTGATTGACATCCTTTTTTTAAATTTTAAGTAGTTTAAATTTTTACGGTTAAATCATTTTCGGGGATTTTGCTCATTTCTGGCTTAACGAGTTCGTAAATAAGCGAAGTTGTTGTTTCGATCGTTTTATTTTCAAACCTGAAAACACAACCAACGTAACCATTAATAGCAATCGCTCTCGGCAAATGAATAGTAAATTTTTAAAATTCCCAATATCAATGCAATTTCCGCGAGGCACAAATGGTTCCTTCAAAGTGACGCAATATGCCATACAGCGCGTGAAATCATTACTTTATTGAATGGAACCTTTGTTGAAAGAATAATCTCAAGAAATGGCCCTGTAAAGTGGCCGCCTAGATCATGTCATTTGACTCCATTTTTTGTAGAAGTAAGTCAAATCACATGTCTGTGCTGATAAACCAGCCACTATTGATGAATTGGATGGCAACATTCGACGCCTATTGGCGAAATAAGGCAAAATTTTACCGACAGGATGGTCTTCCTAAGACGTAGTCACGGTGATGATATGCCAGAAATTGTTTTAAAACACAAGACGTTTATGGAAAGTTCCTTCAACTGCCCGGAAAATCGAAATTGAAATTTTCAATATCGTTACGTTTCAAATGCGCATGAATGAATATTGCTGAAAAGTAAGAAGAAGAAAGGAAATTCAAGTAAACCCTGTATTTTTTTTACAAATTTGATTTTCTAGTTTATTAAACCCAAACACAAACTCGTTTTTAATAGAATATCCGATTATATATTATGGTGTCAATGAACTTATCAATAAAAAAAGGAACTCACTTTTCATTTAACAATATTACTTACTTTTATGACCAATTTTTGGCATTATTAGGTTGCCAATTAGTTGACGTCTAGTTTCAAAAACAATTTCTGACACACGATACAATACTCTTTCGTATATATATATATATAAATCAGTTGGCACTTAAAACTTATTTTTATATAGACAGGAACACTAAACAAACTGGAAAGTACATGAAAAATAATGGGATTAAACGCAGGTCTTCACTATAAGGTGGCTGAATCGGATTTCTTTTATATGCGTTTTTTTTTTGCTTTTTATATCCTTTTCGTCTCGTCCATACTCTTCATCCTGAATATCATCTGCTTCAGATCATGAATTTGTCCACGGTTTCATCTTGTCTATACTGCTAGATGTCTTTTCAGGACTCTCGTTTTCGCCAACTTTTATGATATCATATCGATCATTTGGCTTGATTACTGATATCTCGTAGGAACCTAAATACTTTTGTCGAATTTCTAGGCCACTTCCAAATTGTGTTCGTGTTCAATCGCCACTAAGTGTCCCACTCGAAACCCTTTTACGCTTCTTGTTGTAGCCTAGTTGGTTTTCTGTCTGAATACGTTTGATCTGCTCACGCGCTGTTGAACGTTGCTGCTCTCGCTATTATTAAATAGCCTTTAAATTCTCTTGTTCACTCACTTCACTTCATCTCTATATATCTATCACTCTTCACTGTGACTCCAATCAATAGCTCGAACGGTGATATCTTTATTAAACGATGATATGAGCTATTGATGAATTTTTGAATAGCGGAGATCTTTTGGTACCACTTTTCCCGAACGTTAATTTATAGTTACGTTAAAGCCCTTATAATATCCTGATGAACACGTTCCACTTGTCCGTTTCCTCGAAGGCAAACCAGTCATCACCAGATGAAGACAAATACCTCGCTCTTCACAAAAAGCTGCAAACTTCAAAAAGACAAAAGCTCCACTACTATCTGTAATTATCAGTGGAGGGAATCCAAATATGTACATCCGTCATAGTTTGAAGTTTTTGCGATGCTTCTTTAGCTGCCAACATTTAAGTAGGGAATATCCACGTGAATTTGGTGAACTTATTGACGACTGTGTAATACATATCGATAACCTTTCTTCGATATTGTCATCGGACCCAGCAAATCCACATGGAGCGTGTCTAATGGAATCTCACCTTTTGGTAATGGGTGCAGACATCCTTCGCCTTTCTCACCTTTCCGCTCCGAAAAGAGGCATCTCACGCAATTATTTATGTATTTCTCGATTCGCTGTTTCAAATCGTGAATGTAGAATTGCCTGTTGATTTTCTGCTTCATTTTAATGTAATGGAAATGGCCTTGCTCATGGACCATTTTGACAACGTAATCCTTCATCGCCTCCGGGACGATAAGTAAGAGTGCTACTTCCATATTCTTGCAGATAATGGTATTATGTACTGCATAATCCTTATAACTATTTGCTTTAAGAATCGCAGCGATCGCCGGTAATCCCTCATCTTGAACTTACGCCTTTCGTCGTCTTAATATTACCCTGTTGCTGCCTTCATTGATATCCATTTGAATTACCATCGGATTCCTGCTTAACGCGTCTACATGTCGCATGTGACTTACACTGCGACGTTCCACCACATATTTAAACTCTGGTAACATAATTGCCCATCGAGCAACCTTCGTTCCGATATCCCCCTTTTTGGAACATTTGTGTGAAGGCTTTACAATCGGTGACTATTTTAAATTTTTGCCCAACAAATAAAAACGAAAATTTTTGACAGCTTCTACTATCGCCGTTACTTCAACCATGTTGCTCGTACATTTTTCTTCAACTAACTATGTTTTTTTGCTCCAGTAATATATAGGATGTAGTCCGATATCGTCTTGTTGCGTTTGAAGCAAAACTGCACCAAATCCGTTGTTGCTGGTGTCGGTGTGAAACTCTGTTGTAGCTCCGTGTCGAGATATTCGTAGAACTGAGCTTTGGTTCAGTATTGATTTAAGTTTATTTATCGCATTCAACTGCTTTTGGTCCATTGTAAATTTAACTGCGTCCCGCAACAAATCAGACAGTGGTTTCGATAGTTCGGCAAAGTTTTTGACGAAATCTCGAAAATATCCGGACAGACCAAGAAACGACTGTACTGATCGTATGTATTGGAAATTTCACTATAGGCTTGATGTCTTCGTTGCCACTTTACCATTTGGCACCACAAATCTCGGGTAATTTATCGAACTTTGAAGAAATTGGCACTTCTTCCTGTTTATTCGTAAGCCATTAAGGGCCGCAGTTCTAAGCACATCTTTCAGCCGGCTTAATCCCTCATTAACAGTTTTCGATGGGACTACTTTATCATCTGTATAGACTTTCACGGTGCTTTCGGCTATTTCCTTTCGAAAAACATGATTCACGTAACGTTTAAATACACTCGCAGAGCTACACAAGCCAAATATCTATATAATTAAACGAATAACATGAATTTTGTGGTACCATTTTAGCAGTTGTTTCTGGACCGATTTTCATAAAAAATACATCAATGGAAAGAGAATATCCTGCAGATGTGCAGAATTGTATTTTTTGTGAAAATCTGTTTAGAAAATATATAGAGAGAAAATAGAAAATAGATTTTCTTACTAATAAATACAAAACGTTGAACCTTCACACAGCGATGAATACGAATGGTATACTAACCTTCACCACCAAAATAGAACTTTTGTTTTTCTACGGGTTGTGTAGTGCATGCGGTGGTAATTTGCCCTTGCACGCGGGAATCCCAGGCTCGTATCTAGGACTGTTCCAAGTGTTTTAGTTTCTTTTTTGTAAGCTAATTAAATCATCAAATTTCGACACATTTAGCAATATGTTCATTCTCACTTTACAGCTTTACACCGTTCATGTGTATTGTTTTTGACCGTTCACTGGTTCGGTGTTGTGTGATAGCTTTCTCTCTATGGACCATTCGTGTGTATTGTAATTAGGGGTGCCGTTCATTATGTAAATGTATACGCACATTTCATCACTATTTGGTCATATTTTTTTAGTTTGTTTTGCTGAAGGTCGTCTAACATTCCACGAAAAAGCGTTTTCAGTTGAAGAAAACTTTCCAGATTTAAAAACGATGTTTGATTTTCCTAACATTATTTACACAAACCGGTTTGGTAGATCTCAAGAATGTGAAAATCAAATGATGACATGCGCAAAACGCTTAGCATTGTTATACGTTCGAGACGATTTGAAGCGCCAATAATTGAATAATGATTTTTAAACGTTATTAAAATTCATAAATATTATTTAATCACAATAGAAAAACAAATTTAGCTTGCTGTTTTATTATATTGATTGATGATTTAAGTCAAATTCAAAAACCTTTTTCCAAAATGCACAGAGACTTGAAACGCATGTTACAAAATACAACATGGAAGTGGTACCAAAGAGCGGTATTCAACTAAAAAATAGCATATCGACGCAAAAAGTCAAACTGGAAGCTGGAGAAAAAAGTAGCATATACCAGATTACGTGCGGGAGTTGCCAGCATATCTACATTGGACAGACGAAGAGGCTTGCGATCACGTGATTCGAGGAACACATGAAAGAGGCAGCATTAGCCAGACGGGGAAAGATTAATACTGTACGATCATCGGTAGCAAAACATATGTTAGAATCTAATCATAAGATAGACATAGAAAACCTTAAAGTAATAAAACAGGTAAGGAGAGTCAATGAGTTAGACATAAGGAAAACTATAGAGATAAGTAGAGTACATGTAGGGATTAGAATGAATAATGACTTAGGGAATGGATCAATTAAGCTGATTAAGTTTTGCGATGAAAATGTAAAACGTTAGGGATTGAAATAGAAACACAGAACTTAGGGAATGAGTTATACACTGAAGAAGTCTGGGTGTGCCAGACGAAATGTACATCTGGTTTAATAGTTTAAATACACGTTTTTAAGGAAATGTTGGAAAAAGGTTTTTGAATTTAACTTAAATTTGTGAAAGCGTGAATATAAGGGTTCTAACAGAGATTGATGATTATTCGATCGAATTTCTAGAGTCAGTTATAATAAAATCATCATTGCACTCGAATTTCGAGTGCTGGGTTCTGCTAGTAATTATTATTGTGTTTAATATTTTTAATATCTTTTTAGATAATACTGGGAAGTTGACCGTGTGGACCTCATGGGTCGCACCTCACGGCTTGTTTTGACATGTGATTGCCTTGCTTTGGCGAAAATAAATAAATATATTCATTTTTCATGTAAAACTTATGTATCAAAGACATGAATGGTTAGTTTTCAAACTGACTTTATAGTTCCGGAAAACATAAGTTACCTTACCAAATTTGTCTGCACGTCTTCGGTTGCCACAGCTGTGACGTAAGGCTATTAAAATGAATTCACGGAATCTACGCATGAGTTCTAATCACCAGCTAATCCATCGGGGCATAAACGACTACGGAAATATCATTTCAAACTGAAAGCGAACAAATGTAAATTTCCTTAATCCGAATTCGTACACCTATTGATTGAGCCGAAAAGACTTATTTTTGTCAGCGACAAATGTTATCTTTATTTTGCGGTAGGAGCTCGATGTTTATGGTTTAAGTTCAAGTATGTACATTGTCGATGAAAATTATAGTAGTCGCTTATTTTCAGTGTACGAATTTCAACATATTTAAAAATAAAAGGCTAATTTGTAATTTTGAAATCTTATCTAAATTCAATATTTCCCAGAACTAAACATTTTTAATCCAAGCATTTTCATATTCATAGGATGCAGTTGATAACGACAGCGAATCCTTGCTGGGATTCGCTAATTGGAGGACGCGGTCGCTGGACCGAGACAGTTGGAGGCAGTGTCTTTGGGAGGCCAAGGCTCGATTTGGGCTGGTGCGCCATTGATGATGATGATTTTCATACTTTTACTGGTTCCTTGAATGGCTTGCACAGTTTCGTCAAAACATCAGAGTCTGTATTCACCGTTATGACGTACCTCAAAAGTATGCCCCCTTTGCTAATTTGTTCCTTGATGAAATGGTGTTTGATGTCAATGTGCGTGTTGCATAGGATTGGCCGCTATCGCTTGAAAATTTCTGTTATCATTGTAAATGATGATTACGCATTGAGTTCTAAATCTTACTTTGGTTAGAAATTTCGAAATATGCATAGCTTCCTTCGCTGCATCTGAGACTGCAATGTAATCTGGTTCTTCATTGAATAAGGTCATTGTTTTTTATGTTTTCGTGACTCGGAAGAAATCGCTCTGCATGCTAGTTTGAGCTCATACCTTGTATTAAATTTTCTGTCGTCTTCGTTCTTCGTTAGCATCCTATTCTGAATCGATACCCGAAAACATCTGCGTCAGTCTTCTGAGAAACTGATAAAACATTAACAGTTCCTTTTAAATATCTCAGGACTTTTTTTTACTGCCATCCAATCAAGCAGTTGTTGAATTGACTCAAGACTCTAACACTATGACATATGTCCCAGTTCACAGTAACAACTAAGTAAATCAAGGAACCGATCAAGTTTTGATAGTGAATTTTACTTCCTCTCGAATTTCATCAGAACTTTGATTTTTTGAAAGCTTAATGCTAGGATCCATTGGTTTATTATTCTCTTTGTTCCTAATGAAGGAAGGTCATATGCCTTATTTGAAGTGTCACCGTATCTATGCATCTAGCCATAAACTCAAGAACCTCATAACTCTCAAAATTCATAAAAGTCACAAAGTCTAGAAAGTCATAAACTCTAGTAATAATGACCCAATTTTCGGATTTTATAATATAAACAAGATCACATCGCGTCCGATAAATGCAACTCAGTCAAATAAGCAAATAGAGTCGTCAACTGATAATTTGTAATGGAACAGCGATTTTTATCTTGAGTTCATGCATTCATTTTATCCTAAATTGATAAGAAATTCAAATAATATATGAAGTATGACATTTCGAGTTAAGATGTTTTAGAAAGGGCTAATATCACTTGAAACGCACCATAAGCGTGCGAGGTTCATAAAAAGGGCATGGACGGAAGTTTAAAGAAGAGATTTAAGAATTAGACTTCGAAGGCGAATCATATAGATATACAAGATTTCTCTGTAAAAAGTAAAACGAAAATCGATAAGTAATTAAATTAAACTTATTTTAAATAAAAGCGTTAGTGAAAATCAGTCGTGTATTTATTAAATAAATATATTTGACGCAGTCGGTAGGATATTTCAAGTGTATTAACTATAATACGAACGATCAAGTTCATTTAGTGCGAACGACAAAGTTCAATTTAGAAGTGAAAATTCTAAAAATCACTGAAAATTTAAAGTTTACACGTGAGTTTCAATTCTTAGTGAAATATCGAACAAACCAAGTCGACAAGACTTATCCGTCTTCAAAAAAGTTTAAATTAACGCGTGGGAACGAAAAGTGCACGCAGTAAACTGAGTGGAAGGCAACAAATTTAAAGGTACGAGCAGAAGAGAATCGCACCGATCAAGATTATACAACCCATTCGCATCACTAGAACGAAACGTACAATAATGGCAACAAACACAGGTAACGATACTATAAGTTTTCCAACCCCGAATACAAAATTGAAGATTACGTTAGATCCAATTAAACATGCATCCCGAATACCAACATTTGACGGAAGTCGTGACCAACTTAAAAGCTTCACAGACATGGTAGATGTCATGGTCCCGATCCTGCAGACGTACGACAACAATTCCCAAAACATAATTTGCAATGTCATTAAAAGTAGGATTATTGGTAGAGCTAAGCTAATTTTAGATGCAAGCCCCCATATAATAAAATGGGAGGATATAAAGAAAATTTTGTATGCAAACTTCTCTGATCAAAGAAATAGTACAAAGTTACTTAACGAACTTCGAACTACAGAGTATAGAGGTTCAGTCATGTATTTTATTAATATAATTCAACAGAGATTGACAAATTTAAATTTGAAAGTAGAGCAGGAACAAAGTCCAAATACTATACAATTAATTCAGGACAATCAAACTGTTGCATTAGATATACTTAAGAAAAATGTCCCAGAACCAATCCGAACTATTTTATTTTGGAGAAAACCCGATACGTTAGAAAAGGCAATATATATTTTAACCGAAACAGGATACCTCTATCACAAAAGGGAAACCAACCATTCCAAATTTAAAAATAAACAAATATCTTTCCAAAATAATTATCCTAATTACAACCAAAATTTCCAAAATAAAAATCATTATTTTTCTAATCCACATCAGCAATTCCCACATACGAGCCAATATAACCAAAATCAGTATAGCCATAACCCTAATCAATATCACCATAATCAGTTCCGACAGAACCAATTCCAATACGGCAAAGCGCCATTTAACAAAGATTCAGTCCAAAGTCGCATTCGCAAATTTGGAACACCTCAACCTATGGAGATTGAGAATACAAAACAAATAGTCCACACTAATCAGCATCAAAATTTTCGAAAACTTGCCTCGGAACCCCCAGCTTCAACCACGTCCCATATATTCGAATAAATTCATATGGAATCCCTCTTAGATTCTTAATTGACACAGGTGCCGCAATAAGCGTTATTGATCCCAACCTTTGTCATCCGAGTCTAAGAGTTCCAAATAAAAATTCTAGCATCCATACGTTAAATTCACAATTATCCTTTTCGCTCACAGTGCAAATAAAGCCATTCAAAGAAATTGGCGGAAACGAAAAATTTACTTTCATTGAATATAAATTTAATGACGTTTTTAATGGATTTATTGGTAAAAATATATTTAATAATTATGAGGTGGAAATAGACCTTCACAATAGATATATAAAATTTAACAATACAAAATTGAAGATTTACTACTCCAGAGAGGAGGAGCACGTTGACGAAAATATCAATCACATACATTTTACCGAAACTTATCGAGAAAACAACCTTTTATCATTGTTGAGAACTGAACATTTAAATAAAGAGGAAATGAACAACCTCATATCCTTATTAAAAAATTATAAGGAAATATTCTTCCAAGAAGGGGAAAATTTAACCTTCACTCATGAGATAAAACATTAAATCAAAACAACCAATAACACGGCGGTATATACTAAATCCTATAGGTATCCATATATTCTGAACGAGGTAGAAACCCAGATCATGGAATTGCTCGAACAAGGGATTATACGCCCAAGTAAATCCCCCTATTCATCACCAATTTGGATAGTCCCCAAAAAAGCCGATGCTTCAGGGAAAATGAAGTGGCGAATCGTGGTGGATTATAGGAAGTTGAATAGTATTACCATTGATGACAAGTTTCCTATACCCAACATTGATGAAATATTGGATAAACTTGGGAAATGCAATTATTTCACAACTTTAGATCTAGCCAGAGGATTTCACCAAATTGAAATAGAGAAAAAGGACATTGAAAAGACCGCGTTTTCGACGGATAAAAGTCACTACGAATTTACTAGAATGCCTTTCGGTTTGAAAAACGCCCCGGCTACTTTTCAACGCTTGATGAATGATATTCTACACGAATATATCGGTAAAATCTGCTTTGTCTACATGGACGATATCATAGTATTTAGCACCTCTTTACAAGAGCATATTTCTTCTTTAAGAAAATTTTTATGTACTCTTAAATCGGCAAACCTAAAAATTCAAATCGACAAAAACGAATTCCTAAAAAAGGAGAGAGGAGGAGGATATCAAACCAAACCCGCGAAAAATAGAAGCCATTTTAAACTTCCAAATTCCAAAAACAACTAAAAAAATCAAATCGTTTCTAGATTTAGTGGGGTTCTACAGAAAATTTATAAAGGACTTTTCAAAAGTAGCAAAACCGTTAACTCTCCGTTTAAAGAAAAATGCCAAAATTAGCCCCAAAGACGTAAATTATACTGATGCATTTGAGAAACTCAAACAGTTAATAATATCTGATCCTATTCTTAACCATCCCGATTTTGAAAAACATTTCACCCTCACAACTGACGCTTCTAACTATGCAGTGGGAGCAGTACTTTCTCAGGATGGTCATCCAATTTGCTATGCCTCGCGAAGTCTCAATGACCATGAAACTAGATATTCCACTATTGAAAAAGAACTATTAGCCATTGTTTGGGCTTCTAAATACTTCAGGCCTTACCTATACGGTAGAAACTTCACTATTAAAACTGACCACAAACCTCTAACATGGCTAGCTAATTTAAAGGAACCAAATTCTAAACTCCAAAGATGGAAGTTAAAATTGGAAGAATTCAATTATGATTTTGAATATATAAAGGGAAAGGAGAATCATGTAGCAGATGCATTATCTCGTCCTTACATAAATACTGCAGAATGTTTAAAACTAGTAAATGTCAATGAAATAGATAATGAGGAAAATAATGACAACGAGTCACTACAACTTGCCATAGCGCGAACGAAGATAATTTAGAATACATACCTATTTCCGAAGCCCCTCTTAATATTTTTAAGTATCAAATAATAATTAAAGAAGGAAAGGAAAATAGAATAAAGAAAGTAAAATATTTCGGTAAATTACGAACAATATGCGTATCCAAAGAATTAAACGAAAGTATTTCCAGTATATATTAAATAATCATACTCCTGGAAAAGGTCTAGTGGCAGAATATATCCCCAACCTCGCGATATATACTGAATTTCAAAATGAATATTTGAAATGGAAAAGTCCACATACGAAACGAAGAGTAGTTAAATGTAATTATTTACTTTTCGATTGTACCGACAAAGGACAAATTCAAGAGGAAATTCTGAAGGAGCATAAACGCAACAATCACAGAGAAATTGAGGAAGTATATCAAGAAATTAAGACTAAATACTATTATCCAAAACTAAAACCCGAAATAACTAAAGTAATAAATAATTGTAATGTATGCCAATTAAGTAAGTATGAAAGAAAACCAGCCAAAATCACATTTGAAAAACCCCATATACCTGAAAAACCACATGAAACGATTCACATGGATATATGGTTTGTAGATAAAAATCACTTCTTTTTAACCATCATAGACAAGTTCTCCAAATTCGGTCAAGCGATACCTTTAAAATCTAGAAACTGTATGGACATTCAATCCGCCCTCAATCAACATTTTGCTACTTGTGGAAAACCTAATCACATTATAACTGATAACGAAATTGCCTTTACTAGTAATCTTGAGAATTTTCTCCAAATAGAAGGAATAACACTTCATTTCACAACACCTGGACTTAAAACCGGCAATGCAGATATCGAAAGGTTACATAACACACTTAATGAGCATGTCAGAATTAAAATTACTGAAACTAAACTAGCACCATCAGCAATAGATATAAAGGGAAATAATGAAAAACTATAATAACACAATCCATTCCACAACTAATCATAAACCAATAGAAATAAATAATGGCATCATAAATCCTTCAGAACATCAAAAAATTAGGGACAGAATAATTGGAAAACAGAACCGAAGCATTAATAACAAAAATAAAAACCGAGAAAATGAAGAAATCAATCCAAAATACATTAAAAATAAAGCGAAAAATAAAAAAACACGATAGATCATTCATTTCAAAAAATAATCATAATATAACGAATAAAAAACTCTTCATGAAATTAAAGAAATTCCAAAAAATCTAACACACAGATGTCAGCATGTTCTTCTTGAACATCCTATCATCAATAATCACAAAAGTCAATATTTTAAACAAAGACACCAACGAAATAAAAAACAACAACTAGTTAAAGAAAATTTAAAATCTTTATTGAATTTAGTAACAATAATCGAAGACATAGTATTACTATCGAAATTAGAAGTTCTTAGTAAAGACATAATACCAATTAAAATAATTCAATACTTTAAAAGAAAATGTCGATAAATAAAATTTCAGATATAGATTCAATGGCTCAAAACACAAAAAAAAAGATATTAATAATAATTGAAATCACAAACTTCAGCCAAGCAATATTATAAATTATCAATCATTTTGATTCCAAATTTTTTTATTTCGGATGACAATTAGTTTGTAGCCAACAAAGAAATTGAAGAAAGAAATTAAAGCCTATTACCTTATAGAAAAAAACTTAAATGAACCAGAAAATTGTACAATGCACACCAATATTATCGCAAGTATCGAAAAAACAAATTACCGGAAATATAATTAATAGAAAGATTTGAATATGACAAGAATATATCATAATTGTAATGGCCAAGAGTCTGATCATTATTTTATAAACATTGTAAATTGCAAAATAACGATTAATATCACAAATGTAAATAAGAAGGCCATTGTTTATAAAAATATTATTTTACCAAATGTAATTGAAAATTTTACCTATAAAGAAAAAGAAAACTTCACATATATAAGTACAGAAGTACATGCCCAAAACATTGAAAATTAAGACCATATAAGCGTTATTGAATATGAACTCAAAATAAGTTCAAAAGTATCACAACCAATGTACTCATCATTCTTATCGTAATCATCGTCGCTACAATCGCTGATAGTAATTTTTCGAAAAATTTCAAAACTAGAAATAAATATCAAATATTTGCGCGAGGACTCGCATCCTAAGGGGGGATGAGTCATAAACTCAAGAACCTCATAACTCTCAAAATTCATAAAAGTCACAAAGTCTAAAAGTCATAAACTCTAGTAATAATGACCCAATTTTCGGATTTTATAATATAAACAAGATCACATCGCGTCCGATAAATGCAACTCAGTCAAATAAGCAAATAGAGTCGTCAACTGATAATTTGAAATGGAACACTTATACCACAGCGATTTTTATCTTGAGTTCATGCATTCATTTTATCCTAAATTGATAAGAATTTCAAATAATTTATGAAGTATGACATTTCGAGTTAAGATGTTTTAGAAAGGGCTAATATCACTTGAAATGCACCATAAGCGTGCGAGGTTCATAAAAAGGGCGTGGACGGAAGTTCAAAGAAGAGATTTAAGAATTAGACTTCGAAGGTGAAGCATAAAGATATACAAGATTTCTCTGTAAAAAGTAAAACGAAAATCGATAAGTAATTAAATTAAACTTATTTTAAATAAAAGCGTTAGTGAAAATCGGTGATGTATTAATTAAATAAATATATTTATCTATGTAGATTGATTGTTACATTTTTTGCTCTTGTGAGTTTAATTTAGCACACATGCTTTCGTTCCAAACATTTGAAGCCAACTAGCAGTCGGTTTTCCGCCAGTCAATCGATTATAAGGAGTTTTTCTCTTGATACATCTTTTCTTTGTACAGTTTGCGTGCTTCCTTACTTCAGCATAAAACGTTGATGAAAGTTTAGATATTAAAAGCATGCACTCAGCCATATCCACCAGAGTGCGGTTCTTTCGCTCAACAACACCAGTCTATTAAGACGTATCATCCACAGTCAATTTATTCACTATTCTATGGATTGTAAAATAGTTTACAAACATGAAGTTACAATAATGCACATTAACATACTATAAAAGCTGTCAACAACTTTGAAATGTTGCGGTATACCATTTAACGATCTAAATTGTGGCTGAAAATTTGTATCATAATAAACTTACTGAATAAACTATTTCCATTTATATCAATAATTATTTTATCATTGCATAACGAAATTGTCCCAAGCAAAATTCGGCTGCTTAAAGAAATTTCACATTAACATGAATGTGGTCTCTGCAATGACATAAATAACTGATTTAAGTTTTCGATGGAAGCGCAGTCATATTCTATCAAATGTCTCACTCAAGTTATTTGCAAGCTTTCACTGCTCTTGTAAATACTTACTCAGACATAAATTTAAATCTAATGTTTACCGAAGTTTATGATGAATTCAACAAATTATTTCTACAGGAACAACATTGTGAGCTCCACACAAAAACTTGCATCAACATCAAACTGCTTCATAATTGAATTGTTTCCTTAATTTTTCGGTGCAATGATTCGGAATATGCTCCTTCTATAGGAAAATCTGTAATTTTATTTGACAGCAAAGTGCTTTTCAAGGTGCTAGGAAAAATGAGATTCTATAGTGAAGAAAATAATTGAAATATGTATCATTATGTTTTATCCAGCCAGGGAGAATTGACGAGGGGAGTTTAGTAGCGTGAATTTCAGATATAGTGTTTCTATGCACTAACATAGTGGACAATAAAGAAAGAGAGAGCCTATGTTTGAAATCATTGTCAAAGTCATTGTACAGACAAAATTAATATGCAAACAGAAAAATATGATGCTTCTTGGGTTTAGAATTTTTGTACATCATTTGTTTGTAAGTAATTTTGATGGGCATCGCGCTTTACATAGAGTAAATCACTCCTTCCACTCATGTCATGGAGAAAAACTGACTGAATAAACAGATCTACTAGCCCTCAACACAGCGTCTATCATTCGTCGTTACCAAAATTAAATTATGATGTTCAAAGCTCAGATTGTCAATAATTATTCAATAATGCTATTAATTTTATTGAGAGAGTTGATGAGATAATCCAGTAAAACTTGAAGATAGCTGTGTTTTCTATTAATAATTATCAAAAAAAATATGTTACACCCAATGATGCAATACCAACAAAAAAACAAAATGCCAAATGTGTGGTGGTCGATTGACCTCAGCAATTATTTACACTACATAGACATCATTTCAAACAGATTTACATGATCTTTCGATTAAAAATGTTATTTCACTCCTTTCGTGTTGAAATTGTTCTGGTATAATTATGTTATCAATTGAAAATAAACATTTTTGTTGGATTGTTTGTTCATTTTGTTGCATCCATTATTATAAACGCAAAATTAAATTAAATTAAACTGCCGAAGCCGATTTCTAGTATTAGATAATAGATAGGAAAATTCTTCCTGCAAAATTTAGCATAGATTGATATCAACCTAGAATAATTTTCAGAAATCCAATATGCTTGCATGCTTAGATGACTTTGTCTTTATATGGTATTTTGTGCTAGAAATCAAGTTGTCCCGTTTTCACTAACTAATTTCAATTTTGCCAGTAATGACAGTTGTGAAATAAATCATAATGGATGCAAAATTTATGCACTTCATGGATCGATATTATCAACGGCTATACAATAGTTATACACTACAACAATACAACCAGTTTTACACTTTCTATTGACAGTTTTCTTCATTAACTGTCAACAATCAACAATTGTTGAAAGGTTAATAGTGCGTGAAATCAAATAGTTTGAAAACAATTTCCCCTGTAAGTACATATTTAGCAAACATAATTGTGCTCAGGCACATTAAAGCCAACGCCTGAAGCAAAAGAGGAAGAGCCATCAAATGTTTTTCAGCAGTGCAAAGCATATTTATAAATACTAGCAGAACCCAGCACTCGAAATTCGAGAAATTCGATCGAGTAATCATCAATCTCAGTTAGAACCCTTATTTTCACGCTTTCACAAATTTAAGTTAAATTTAAAAACCTTTTTCCAACATTTCCTTAAAAACGTGTATTTAAACTATTAAACCAGATGTACATTTCGTCTGGCACACCCAAACTTCTTCAGTGTATAACTCATTCCCTAAGTTCTGTGTTTCTATTTTAATCCCTAACGTTTTACATTTTCATCGCAAAATTTAATCAGCTTAATTGATTCATTCCCTAAGTCATTATTCATTCTAATCCCTACATGTACTCTACTTATCTCTATAGTTTTCCTTATGTCTAACTCATTGACTCTCCTTACCTGTTTTATTACTTTAAGGTTTTCTATTTCTATCTTATGATTAGATTCTAACATATGTTTTGCTACCGATGATCGTACAGTATTAATCTTTCCCCGTCTGGCTAATGCTGCCTCTTTCATGTGTTCCTCGAATCACGTGATCACAAGCCTCTTCGTCTGCCCAATGTAGATATGCTGGCAATTCCCGCACGTAATCTGGTATATGCTACTTTTTTCTACTGCTTACAGTTTGTCTTTTTGCGTCGATATGCTATTTTTTAGTTGAATACCGCTCTTTGGTACCACTTCCATGTTGTATTTTTAACATGCGTTTCAAGTCTCTGTGCATTTTGGAAAAAGGGTTTTGAATTTGACTTAAATCATCAATCAATATAATAAAACGGCAAGCTAAATTTGTTTTTCTATTGTGATTAAATAATATTTATGAATTTTAATAACGTTGAAAAATCATTATTCAATTATTGGCGCTTCAAATCGTCTCGAACGTATAACAATGCTAAGCATTTTGCGCATGTCATCATTCGATTTTCACATTCTTGAGATCTACCAAACCGGTTTGTGTAAATAATGTTAGGAAAATCAAACATCGTTTTTAAATCTGGAAAGTTTTCTTCAACTAAAAACGCTTTTTCGTGGAATGTTAGACGACCTTAAGCAAAACAAACTAAAAAAATATGACCAAATAGTGATGAAATGTGCGTATACATTTACATAATGAACGGCACCCCTAATTACAATACACACGAATGGTCCATAGAGAGAAAGCTATCACACAACACCGAACCAGTGAACGGTCAAAAACAATACACATGAACGGTGTAAGGCTGTAAAGTGAGAATGAAAATATTGCTAAATGTGTCGAAATTTGATGATTTAATTAGCTTCCAAAAAAGAAACTATAACACTTGGAACAGTCCTAGATACGAACCTGGGATTCCCGCGTGCAAGGGCAAATTACCACCGCATGCACTACACAACCCGTAGAAAATCAAAAGTTCTATTTTGGTAGTGAAGGTTAGTATACCATTCGTATTCACCGCTGTGTGAACGTTCAACGTTGTGTATGTATTATTAAGAAAATCTATTTTCCATTTCTTTTCTATACAGATTTTCACAAAAAATACAATTCTGCACATCTACAGGATATTCTTTTTCCATTGATGTATTTTTTATGAAAATCGGTCCAGAAACAACTGCTAAAATGGTACCACAAAATTCATGTTAGCCGTTTAATTATATAGATGGAAATAATACTACTTCAAATAATAAAAATGTACTTCTCGTAAAAGTTATTGGAATGACTTAAGGAAACTTTTAGGTTACAATTTTTAAAAAAAATCGAAAATTTTTAACTTCCCAGTATATGGGAAGTTCTTGTAATCGCCTCGAAAATCGAAATTGAAATTTTCAACTTTTCTTTACGTTTTCAGGTCTATAGAGTATATATAAAGGGTTTTTAGAAAGGGAGACGTATGTGTGTGTGTGTGTGTACGTACGTCTGTACGTTCGCGGACAGTTTTTTTCTACGAGCATAACTCACGTAAACAAAGTCCGATCGACTTGTCTGAGGTGTCAATCAAAGCGTCTTTACAATCTTAAGAGCTAATTAGTTTTTGGGATACTTCGGTCGGGGGGGTTTGCTGTTTTGACCCTTTGAAGGTCATTTCTGTCATGCGTTATATCTCGCGAACCAAACATACCATTTGCATGGTTTAGGTGTCAATCGACGCGTATTAGCATTTACGCGAATCTATCAAATTTTAAAAAAAATCGTTGGAGCCGTTTTTTAATTTAAGAAAAAAAAGTGCAAAAATTAGGGTTTTTTTATAAACAATAAATTTTTAACCTGATTTACGAAAGACAGTGTTCAATTTTTATAAAATTTATATACTTCGAGCAGCGTTTGTAAAAAAAATAAAAACTTTTCCTCATGATTACGTAACAAATTAAATAAAAAATAAAAAATCATTAACAGGCATCATGATTTTCAAGGTCATTTCTGTCGTGCGTTTTACATATCGCACGAACCCAACATACGATTTGCATGATTAAGGTGTCAATCGACGCGTATTAGCATTTATGTAAATCTGTAAAATTTTGCAAAAAATCGTTGGAGCCGTTTCTTAATTTTTTAAAAAAAAGTACAAAAAATTGTGATTTTTTCAAAAACAATAAATTTTTAACCATATTGTCAAGTCCAAATAATCAATCTTTATATAATTTATACACTCCAAAAAGTTTTTTAAAAATGCCTTCAAAATTTTTTCTCATGATTGCAAAAAAAATCAAATAAAAAATAAAAAATCATTAACAGTCATCATGATCTTCAAGGTCATTTCTGTCATGCGTTATATCTCGCGAATCAAACATACGATTTGCATTGTAAAGGTGTCAATGTACGCGCAATTTCATTTCAATGAATCTGTCGAATTTTTAAAAATATCGTTGGAGCCGTTTTTTATTTTAAGAAAAAAAGTGCAAAAAATTAGGTTTTTTCATAAACAATAAATTGTTAACTTGATTTGCGAAATGTAGTAGACAATGTTTATAAAATTTACATACTCCAAACAATGTGTGTAGAAACAACATCAAAACTTTTTCTCATGATTACGTAAAAATTCAAATTAAAAATAAAAAATCAATAAAAGTCATCTTGATTTTCAAGGTCATTTTTATCATTCACTATATCTCACTAACCAGATATAATATTTGCATCATTAAGGTGACGTGTATTAACATCTTCGTGAAGTTTTTAAAATTATAAAAATTCGTTTCAGCCTTTTTTTAATTTAATAGAAGAAAATGCGAAAAATTATATTTTTTTTTTCATACAAAATATTTTTTTTTTAACTTGATTTGCACAGCACAGTGATACCAGTTTTTAAAATTTATACATTCTTATCAGTTTTTGAAGAGACACCGGCAAAATTTTCTTACATGATTATGAAAAAAAACTAAATAAAAACTAAAAAAAATCATTCAAAGTTACCATGTAAAGAGGGTTCATACGAATGCAATTACTTTATATCTTTTATTCTAAAAAAATGTTGTAAATTCAATCAAAGGTTTAAAATATTTGCATAATTTGAGCAGATTTTTAATAGTTTTCATAGTCTTTTAATTAAAAAAAATGCTTAAATTTTGAAAACCAACAAAAATTTTCAAGACCAAAAAGGCCCACAACCGATTGATCCGCGTGCATATTCAATCTGTCCTCATCGACCAAAAACCTTACGTAATCAATGGACCCTCCCGTAGACGATATGATTCATATTAATTTATTCTTTTTACTGCTATGAATACCTCTCATTGTTGTAATGTTGTTGATGTTTATGTAGATATTACTGGGAAGTTGACCGTGTGGACCTCAAGGGTCGCACCTCGCGGCTTGTTTTTATTGATTTTAGTTCCAAATACAATTAAAAATACGATGTTAAAGTTTTTAATGCGATATAAAAAAATTTAACTAGTTTTTAAGGGCCTAAGGCGAAACGCGGCGTAAGCGCATTTTTCAACTCTCCAGCGTATTTCATCGTTCTCGCCTCCCCACTTGTTTTGAAACATCTGCTTCGGTTTATACTTGTTTTTTTTTTATTTGCACGTTAAAAAAGATTATTTAGAAAGGTCGAGAAAGGAAAAGAGAATATAATGCAGCAAAAAAAAGAAGAAGAAAAAGTGAATCGAAAACAATTTAAAAAAAAAGCAAATGCTGAAAAATCATCGAAATTAACTAACAAATCAATGAAAAATTTGTCGACTTATTATGGTTTGGTAATAAGACGCAATTCTGATTCCAAGGAAAAAATGCGAAAAGAAATGTGGGCAGTGTTTTACCTCAACATTTCTACCGATGAAAATCCACAGCACACTTATTGTCCAGCTGGTGCTGACTCTTGGTGCAATTATAGTAAAGCTGAGGCGGCTGGTGAATTGAAAAACTATAAACATGCTCCACCTCTTGATCAAAAAGCAAAGGAAAACCTAAAACCCATATACGAAGACATGACATCAGACGATTTGTTGAAAAGATATTTGGGAAATAGCACATAAAACAATAGCGAAAGTTTAAATAATTGTGTTTGGAATTTCATCTCTAAGCACACTTTTTCTGGCATTATCATTATGGAAATTGCTGCTTACACTGCTTCTTGCATTTTCGATGAAAGATTTGCAAGTGTATTAAAAATAATGCAACTGATGGGCATTTCAAACGAAATTTCAGCCTATAGACACGCTGCGGAAATCGATCGCGCTCGCGTAAAACAATCGAATCGTCGCAGCACTGAGGCCTTCAAAGACGTTAGAGCAGCTAAGAGGGACGAAAAATTGAAGCTTCAGGAGAAGTACAATTAAGAAAAAGGACTAATGTATTGCGCAGGTATGGCAGAATAAAAGTACGTAACATTCACTTTGAAAAATTAGCTGAAAAAACTTTAAATGTTAATTTCTCGGAATCGCGTTTTGTGAGTTGGCGGACATGATTTAAAGAAAACTATTGGGCCGATCATAATGAATTTTTATTATGTTGTTAATAACATGTCTGGCTATAGCGTGAACTAGGATCATGTTGATCAAAAATGAATTTTCCGATTTCCAGCCGATTTTCTAACCTTAAAAACCAATTTTTCTTTCAAATGGCCGCCATTTTGTTGTTTTTCGGCGGAAAATAATTATCCTAGTTCACGCGATAGCCATTTGAACAAGGATTAATTTTTGATTTAAATTTTCTCTCTCAGATGTTGCAGACTAGAGTAATCATGTCCGCCATCAATTTCGGGCATTTTTGTGAAAAATTCGTAAAATCCAAAAGCAAATTCAAAAGCTTTGAAAATCTCTTTTTTTTTGTATATTTGAAATGTTAGTTAATATTTATGAGAAATTTCAGAACGACATCTTTTTTCCTACCATGATTTAAAATTGAACTTGGAGATGGTAGGGGAGTAGTGTTTCCTCAAAGTGTTAAAGAATTTACAGCACCTATTAACTGGTTCATTATCTCCATACTTAGTAAGATGGTGGTATTCAGTATGTAAACGTGTATGACGCGTACTTCTTGCAGGCACATTAAGCTTTATTTTGTTCGTCAAATGCTCCACATCAATGTGGCCCCTTATCACGTCAAAGGCGAAACAAGAGGACAACACTGTTCTTCTGGTTTAAGAGTCGATTCAGAAGCTCCAATCTAACTACATAAGGAGGCATGACTTGATAGTCATCAGGGCTATAGAGGTCTCTCAAAGCAAACAACAAGAATTGTTTCTCGACTGATTCTATTCTCGTATCATAAACTTCAAAAATTGGGCTCCATACATTACAGGCATATTCAAGTAATGGGCGTGAGATAAATAAAGATTTAGTTACCCACAAATTTTTAAACTCTTTGGCTCGTCTTTTAATAAAGTCAAGCTGTTTATTAGCTTTGGAGAAAATAGTATCGTGGTGCAAATTGAAACTTAGTTTCTTGTCTAGGACAACTCCTAGGTCAACAATATTTCTTTCCTATCCAATACCGTATTGTCGAGAACGTATGCATTGTTCAATATTGTGGATTTGCGGGAAAAAGTTATTACATGACATTTCCCAACGTTTGGATAAAGTTCGTTTACATCACACCATTGTTGGAGGGAAGTTAATTTTGATTGGAGGAAAACAGTATCAGATTGAGACTTAATGGTGTGATATATCTTCAGATCGTCAGCATAAAGAAGATGTAATACGTCCGAGAGTTTTTCAGATAAGTCTGATATAAAAACATTAAAAAGAAGAGTGCCGAGGTACACCAGATTGTACGAGCATTGCATTCGACAAATATTCCTGCCTGAAATTTTACTAATTGACTTCGGTCTCTTAAGTAGGAACTGAGCGAATTGAGGATAGAGCCGGTGATTCCTATTTTCTGCAATTTGGAAATAGATTGCGTTTATTTAGTAACCCATCCCCATTTTGCATAGGACATCAGAAACTGAAACCATGAGATTGAGACGAAATCGGTTTTATTGAAAATATCATACATACATGCTAATCAAGGGGTCGCGGAAAACGGTGACGAGACGGTTGATTTTTTAAAGCAACTATAAAACCTACACTCAAATTTAAAAACTACTGTGCCATGCTAGTTTTGATGCGTTAGTTTTGCTTGAAAATGTCATACAATTGTGGCCACCAACTAAGATGTAGACAACAGCGACAAAATTATTACATTTTCAAAGCAATTTAAGAGTCTAGAAACAATCATTCGTACATTTTGTTCGCAAGTTCAACTTGAAAATTTACAAGCATGTCAACCAAGGTGTACTGGGCAAGAGCAGAAAGGCAACCAATTTAAAGAAAACCATCTAGCTGACAATTTAATTTAAAAATAATCATTTTTGCATTGGACGAATAAGTTTTCCATAAAACATTTCTTGTCCTTGATGCATTCGTGTTTCATAAAAATACCTCACAAACAAGGGTTATGGGCAACTTCCACAATATACTCTAATTTTTGATGCAACTAAAGAGCCTAGACTTCTTCAACAACTATCATTCAATGCACTTACATGTCACACATAATTCATAAATATATTCGGTGCACTTCTTTTTCAGGAAAAGTCGGCTCTTTAGTACGAGTAAAACAAAAAAGTTCCACCACAACGAGGTCACAAAATAGTGGAAATTTATTTCCGAAATTCGCGTACTGTGTGCTCAACTTTGTCCATAATTGTGGTCATAATTGGCCATCTTAGCACCTCACATACAAAAGGTGGAAAGATTTGTGTTCAGGTATACTTCATTCGTAATGTTCATCCAAGACAAGCTCGTAAAGTGCGTACCGAAGCAGCCATCGCTGCTGTAGAGGATAGTATGACTATGAATTTAAGTTTATCAGTTTGACGCCGTTCTCAAAAACTTGGCCTCTGTCTGTTCACTACATGAAAATTTTTGAGGATATATTTTCGACCAAAGCCCTTTAAGATCCAACAAGTGGAGCAGTTGAAGCTATTAGACTATCGTTTGCGCCATACGTTCAGCGAATGGGCGGCGAATGGGTTGGAAGTTGGATCGCATTTTTACCGTCAAATCATTTTCAGCGATGTGTCTGATTTCTGGCTCAATAAGTTTCTTTTCAAATATTAAGGCGTAACCGTTGATGGCGTTCGCTTTTGACAAATGAGTTGTATTTTTCAAAATTCCCATTATCAATGCAAATCGAACAAATGGTTCCAACAGGATGGCGCAACATGCCGCTCGTAGTCCAAGGCCACCCTTTGTCTGCGACTGATTCCCGGTCAAAGTCAAAGGTTGATGGTTAGCGGTACATTTCTGCTTCGCAAATGCTCACGTACTGGGTTGCTGCTTGCCCACAGAGCAAAGGTTTTTAAATTAAATATGAAAAATGATATAGATAAAAACTCAATAAAGAAACTTGAGATTTCATTACCACAAGAATGAATACAAGTCATGAGAACTGCAGGCCCCCACGTTCTCCCTCTCAGTGAAAATATTGTCGGCAACATTTCAAAAAACCTACATATCTAAAACCATACAAACTCCGTGCTCACAGATTCATTTTGTTATATAAGTAATTGATTTCATCTTCACAAAATACTACGTGTGTTTGTTTTTTTTAAAATCACTGAGGAAGACCGAACGATTACGGTCGAAAATCGATTCAGAATCAAAACAAGCCGCGAGGTGCGACCCTTGAGGTCCACACGGTCAACTTCCCAGTAATATGTACATAAATATTAGAAATATTAAATACAATTAATATTAAATACAATTATGAAAATACTACTACTTAAAATAAAAATAATTAGAGCTAAACACTAATTGGAATGAGTTAATATTTATCGTAGCATCTACGGGAGGGTCCATTAAATGCGTAGTGCTTTTGGTGGATGGGCGGTGGATTGGTTTGATTGGATTTTTACGCGGATCAATCGGTGGGTGGTGAGGGTAGGTTGAAAAGCCTTTTCTACGTTATTTGTTAATTTCATATCGATGCTTGAAGGACAAAGGAGCGCTAGCAAAACTGAATGCAGTTTTGTTATTACGTCCACTGAAGAGATTTTGCCGCGTGATGACCATTTTGAATAGTTTTGTTTAAAATGACTTCAGCATAATCATCGAGTTTGTATTTTTTCACGATTTTACAAAAATTAGTGTAATAATTATTTCTTATTTTCAGTTGGTCTTGTAAAACATTGAATCTGCAGTCAAAAATCGGTTTTATTGCATGTAAAAAGTAAAAAGCATTATATATGATGATGGAGGAAGTAATTGAAATCTTACAAACACTAAAGAACAAAACTACTAAAAACTATAATTTTTTATTTGATGAAAGTTTTTTAAAGCATGTGATCTTGCAAAGTTTTGACTACAAAACCCTTTTCCATTCAAAGCGTTGATTACAACAAATGTAATTTTGATTTTTAACTTCCCAGTATATGGGGAGTTCTTGTAATCGGCTCGAAAATCGAAATTGAAATTTTCAACATTTCTTTACGTTTTGAGGTTTATAGAGTATACATAGAGTGTTTTTACAAAGGGAGATGTATGTGTGTGTGTGTGTGTCCGTCCGTACGTTCGTAGACACTTTTTTCTACGAGCATAACTCACGTAAACAAAGTCGTATCGATTTTTTTGAGGTGTCAATCGAAGCGTCTTTGCAATCTTAAGAGCTGATTAGTTTTTGGGATACTTCGGTCAGGGGGGTTTGTTGTTTTGCCCGTTTGAAGGTCATTTCTGTTATGCGTTTTATCTCGCGAACCAAACATACTTTTTGCATGATTAAGCTATCAGTCGACGCCTATTAGCATTTGTGTGAATCTATCGAATTTTTGAATAAATCGTTGAAGCCCTTTTTAAATTCAAGAAAAAAAGTGGAAAAAATTAGGTTTTTTTATAAACAATACATTTTTAACCTGATTTACGGAAGACAGTATTCAATTTTTATAAAATTTATATATTTCAAGCAGTGCTTGTAAACATAACTTCAAAACTTTTTCTCATGACAACGTAAAACATTAAATGAAAAATAAAAAATCATTAACAGGCGTCATGATTTTCAAGGTCATTTCTGTCGTGCGTTATACATATGTCGTGAAAAAAACATACAATTTGCATGGTTAAGGTGTCAATCGACGCGTATTAACATTTGTGTGAATCTGTCAAATTTTGAAAAAAATATCGTTGGAACCGTTTTTTAATTTAAGGAAAAAAGTGCAAAAATTTAGGTGTTTTTATAAACAATAAATTTTTAACCTGATTTACGAAAGACATTATTCAATTTTTATAAAATTTACATACTTCAAGCAGTGCTTGTAAAAACACCATCAAAACTATTTCTCATGAAAACAAGAAACATTAAATAAAAAATAAAAAATAATTAACAGTCATCATGATTTTCAAGGTCATTTCTTCCAGTCACTATATCTCACGAACCAGATATAATATTTGCATCATTAAGGTGTCAATCGACGTGTTTTAAAATTTCTTTGATTATTTTAACATTATACAAATCCGTTTCAGCATTTTTCTAATTCAATAGAAAACAAGCCGCGAGGTGCGACCCTTGAGGACCACACGGTCAACTTCCCAGTAATATTTACATAAATATTAAAAATACTAAACAAAATAATAATTATGAAAATAATACTACTTTAAATAATAATAATGTACCTCTCATAACAGTAACTGGAATGACTTAATATTAATCGTATCATCTACGGGAGCGTCAATTGATTACGTAAGGTTTTTGGTCGATGGGGACAGATTGATTTGATTGGATATTCACGCGGATCAATGGTAGGGGGGGTTTCTACGTTATTTGTTATTTTCATATTGATAAAAGCTTATTTTATAGCATATGATCTAGCAAAGTATTGCCTACTAAACATTTTACCATTCAAAGCGTTCATTGCCACAAATGCAAACTTGATTAATTTTTTTTGATTTTCAAAATTTAAGCAGTTTTGATATAAAAATTAAAACACGGTGCTATGAAGACTATTAAAAATCTGCTTAAATTATGCAAATATTAATAAACTGTGATTGGCTTAACAACAATGTCTTCAGAATAAGAGTAGTCGGGTAAAATCATTCATATGAACACTTTTTACATGGCGACTTTGAATGATTTTTTATTTTTAATTTAATTTTTTTAAACATCATGGAAAAGCGTTTTGCTGGTTTCTCTCCAAAAATTGATAAGGATTTATAAATTTTATAAACATTTATTACCGTGTTGTGCAAATCTGGTTAACAAATTTATTTTTTATGAAAAAATCCTAAATTTTTGCATTTTTTTTTGTTAAAATAAAAAACGCCTCCAACGATTTTTTTAAAAATATAAAAACATTACAAAAATGTTAATACACGTCGATTGACACCTAAGTGATGCAAATATTATATTTGGTTCGTGAGATATAGTGAATGACAGAAATGACCTTGAAATCATGATGACTTTTAATGATTTTTGATTTTTAATTTAATTTTTTTTTAATCATGAGAGAAAGTTTTGTTGATTTTTGCACAAAAACTGTTTGGAGTATATAAATTTTATAAATATTGATTACTGTGTTTCGAAAATCAGGTTAAAAATTTACTGTTTATGAAAAAAACCTAATTTTTTGCACTTTTTTCAAAAAAATTAAAAAACGCCTACAAGAATTTTTTTAAAAACTTGATAGAATCACATAAATGTTAATACGCGTCGATTGACACCTTAATGATGAAAATCGCATATTTGGTTCGGGAGATATAACGCATGACAGAAATGACCTTCAAATGGGCAAAACAGCAAACCCCCCCCGACCGAAGTTTTCCAAAAACTAATCAGCTCTTAAGATTGCAAAGACGCTTCGATTGACACCTCAACAAAGTCGATACGACGTTATTTACGTGAGTTATGCTCGTAGAAAGAACTGTCCAGGAACGCACATACGTACGTACGGACGTACGTACATACACACACACACACACACACACATACATACTTCTTTCTAAAAACACTTAAAATATACTCGTAAGACCTCAAAACGTAAAGAAATGTTGAAAATTTCAATTTCGATTTTCGAGGCGATTACAAGAACTTCCCATATACTGGGAAGTTAAAAATGAGAAAACTTAGGGCTTTTTCATAAAAAATATTTTTTTAACCTGATTTGCACAACACAGTAATAAATGTTTATAAAATTTATACATTCCTATCCGTTTTGAAGAGAATCCAGCAAAACTTTTTTCATGATCCTGCAAAAAAAATTCAATTAAAAATATCATATGAAAGGGGTTCTTCCGATTGATATTACCTTAGATCTTTTATTCTAAAGACTTTGTTGTAAAGTCAATCAAAATTTTTAAATGTTTGGATAATTTGAGCAGATTTTTAATAGCTATTGCATTTGCTTAAATTTTGAAAACCATCAAAATTTCAATCAAATTTGCATTTGTGGTAATCAATTATCAACCACCAAAAGCCTTACGTAATCAGTGGATGCTCCCGTAGAAGATATGAATTAAATTAACTCATTCCTGTTACTGCTATGAGTACCTTTCATTATTATTGTTTAAAGTAGTAGTATTTTCAAAATTATTATTGTTTTTACTATTTTTAATGTTTATCTATTCTATTCCGATACGTAGATGACATTTTTGCGTACGTCAAGAAAGGAGATTTGCAGTAAACATTGAAGGATCTTAACAACGCACATCAGAGTATCAGCTTCACAATGGAGGAAGAAATAGGTGGAAACCTGGCGTTCTTGGATGTGCTAGTACAACGGAGAAGGGGGGACATAAGCTTTAATATCTACCGAAAAGCAACTCTTACGCAAAGAACGATTCCAAACACTTCGAACCACACACAACGAATCAAAGTTTCTCCCTACAGAGCTGTGATACACCGCATGTACGATTTACCACTTGAAAAGGAAACCAAGAAGAAGGAAATGCAGTATATTCTCCAGACTGCAATTTTAAATGGCTTTAAACCAGCAACAATCAGAAGAATGGCGGAAAAAATCAAAAGAACCCGACGTACGAAAGAACGGTCAAGTTTACTAAACCCTGACTCAAAAAGGACGATTTGGAAGGCCATCACCTACCACAAAGGTGTCACTAACCTAATAAAAAGGAACCTAAACGGCCATGAATCAATACAGCTCATATCACGAGTGGCAGAAACCAGCTCAAAAACATCTTTGGATCGACTAAAGATAAGCGACAACCACACGAGAAATCGGGGATTTATAGGGTTGAATGCTCCACCTGCCATGAGGTATATATCGGTCAGACAAGGAGACTTATCAGTACTAGGATGAAGGAACACTTAGGTGAATCGAAAGCTGCAAAGAAGAGAGGCATGATAGGCAGTTTTAAATCAGCTGTGGCGGAGCACATCGTGACTACAGGACAGGATATAACTATGGATGACGTAGCACCAATAAGAGAAGCGAGCGACGTACGGGAACTAGATGCCTTAGAAAGCTTAGCCATTTATAGGGAAAAAAACCCGTAATGAATCATGATGAAGGCAATGTTAATTCATGGCTCTTTAAATTAATCAGTTATTCTTAAAAATCTCCATTTTTAATAATATTCTCTCAATTATATTTCTCATTAATTATATCTCTTGCAATGTAAGAATTTGAAAATATCCTCTTAATCATATCCTTATTAACTATATCCCTTGTAAAATTAGTATATAAGTACTTAACATTAATAAATTTAATCGCTTACTTACTTAACATTAATAAATAAATACTAATGTAAAGTAACAATAATAAATTTAATCGCTGAGGAAGACCGAACGATTACGGTCGAAAATCGATTACGAATTCAAATAAAGATACACAAAATCAAAAGGAAGTTTTTCTTTTATAAAAACACGTGGTATTTTGTGAAGATGAAATAAATTACTAATATTACTGGGAAGTTGACCGTGTGGATCTCAAGGGTCGCACCTCACGGCTTGTTTTTATTTGTATTGTATGGCCTGAACTTGCAACTCTCTTATTGAAAAAAGCTTTAACTGTTTTTGTTCAAAACTAGTACATATTCTATTCTCAAAATCAATGTTTTACAAACTTTGCTCAACAAATCCACATCTATAAGAAGATTGTATGATCATGTTTCTAAATAACATTTAGACTATTTAACCCGTTTAGTGTCACGTGTTAATTCGATAGAAGTTGCAGGTCTCACATGCACATTATTTTTTGTAGACTGTTGAAATCATTTATTATTTTATACATTTTGATAGTAAATTTCCATTATCTTTTCTGCTAACTCTACCCGAAATATATATTCTGTATATATGATACAGTGTACCTTACAGAAACTATGCCCAGTGCCACTCACGGGCCTGTGTAAGACGTACGATGAAATATATCTCATAAACGGAGCCAGTGTAGTTGACAACACTATTTGCTTTCAATTAGCACAGGCCTATTTTCCCAGCATTAAATGTATTGACTGTTTCCTTGTGTTGAAAGATGGACTCGTTTGGAATGTTCTTGTTTATGCAATCTAGGACTTCAGTTGTAACATTGTTAATTATTTCTAAACCTATTTTTGTCCCTTTTTCAAGATTTCTTTTTTGTTTTTGATGGTTCCGGGTCGGTTCGGATCCAGTTCCCAATTCAGGATCCGTGGGCAGGGCAGTCCTGGTGCAGAAACAGGTGACATATTCAGTACTCGATTTCCACAGCGGCGTTTGAAGGGTCGGTACATTTGATAAGCCAAGTGTGTGTGTTGGAGATGCGAGCTTTTTTGTCACCAAAGAGTCCCCACTGCTGCATCGAATCTCGGGGCTACGTTAGTATCTTTCTGGAGAAAGTTAAAGCGCTACGCAAAGCACGAGAAATGTCCAACCTACAATTGTTCCGTTTGGCTGTAAATCTGTTCGAAAGAACCGCGCTGATCTGGTTGTGAGCCACTCGAAGGGGCGTTGAAACCTGGGACAAGGTGTGGCAGAAACTGTGAGTGGAATTTCTGCCTCATAGCTGCGACGACCGCTTATGGGTGAAAATTCGTCGTAGGACGTCGGGAAGTGCAAAGTTGATCGGAATGTACGTGGCAGTGATGAAGGGGTTATTTCAACAGCTATCTACCAGGTAAATAGCTGTTCCTGAAGAACATTACGCATTTCTATCATACCAAGGTAGATCTTATGCCGATGTGAACGGTATTTCATCACGCTAGGAAAGAAATTTGAATCTACACAAGTTGCGATAGAAGCCTTTCTGCCACCACCCTCGCGGAGAGTGTTTTTGCTTATTGGGCCTGATTTGGTGTATGCAAAAAACACCAAATGGCAGTAGCCATCATAGTACAGGAAGATAGCAAGGTGAAATGCTGTTATGACCAGGAAACTGGCCACTGGTCTCCGAAATGCCACGGATCTTGATTTGCGTGTAGGAGACTGGCGATAGTAAGGGCCACATGCTCACTCTGTTACCATGTGTTGTCTCTGAATTAGAGGTGTGTAACTCTTTACTGAACTGACTCAGTATTCCGAAACATCAAAGTGTTTCGAAAGATTGGAACAGTAACAATGTTTCGAATGCATCATTTGGAACTTGAAACAAACTGAAACATTGCTTGATCACTTTATTCCGCGTTACTTTAGTGAAGACGCACATCGAGTTGAGTTAGGAGATTGAGTTGAGAGCGATAATATGTTGACATAGGGCTTCCAATCATAGTTGACAAATATATTAAGATATAATTGGAAGTTTCGATTGTAGTAATTTAAATTGCAATACCATACAATATTATATGATTTGAAGATGTAGGATTTTATCATGCATCAGATGGTAAAGACGCAATTGTACTTATATACATTTTGGGTAAGAACTTACACTGCAGCTATGTTTTTGGGTTTTCAGCCAAATATTGGCTCACAGATTCGAGTTCTTCTTCAACAACGAAAGCTCATTAAGGATTATTGCGCGTCACGTTTTGCATTTTTTTTATGTTTTCAATGAAATTTGCTCAAACACTGAACATATCATACTCTGGTAGCCCTGTTGAGCATATTCCATCACTGTGCCGATACGAAAGAAGCGGTACACAGAACGAACCATTTGGAAAACTTGATCTGTTTGTATACATCGACCACGCCAGCAGATCGCTGCAATTTGCTCACGATTAGCCGATTTGAAAACCCGAGATCCTTATAGACAATGATTTTTCCCTTCTCCTCTTCAGATAATACCTTTCCATGGGGCATACTAATTAAAAAGTGAAGATTGATTTTTTAATGTAGTAATTTGTGATATAATACCTTCCACTGACTTAAGTTTACGTGTTTTTTTGTCTTTGATGACGAAATGCTCACACAACAACCACAACCGTTAAACTGCCTATATAAATTTTACGCAGCAAATAAAAGAGAAATTGAGAATTCTTCTTTCTTTGTGTGCGAGCGTGGATTTTAAGCTTATTTCATAACAAAATAAACTAAACATTGTCATAGTATTCAAAAATGAAAACCTGTTTCGAAGTAAAAACCGTTATCAAAATTTTAAAACCGAAACAAACATTGCCTATATAATTATTTCGATTAGTGTACCTTGTTTGTAACTCATGCTACGAAATATCTCTTCCGACTCAGTGTTCCAAATGTTTCAAATGATGCATATCACTGATTCGAATCTTTTGACTGAGTCAGATGCAAACGTTCCAGTCTCAGCAAAAAATTTTTTTCCCCTCTACTCTGGA
Organism: Oxycera nigricornis; assembly: GCA_963942545.1. Classification (NCBI taxonomy): domain Eukaryota; kingdom Metazoa; phylum Arthropoda; class Insecta; order Diptera; family Stratiomyidae; genus Oxycera; species Oxycera nigricornis. The sequence goes on from OZ012664.1 coordinate 11,704,635, forward strand.
TGCTCAAGCTGCACTGTGAGCTTGGATTGATGTCATATTGGCATCGAAATTTTTTAAAAGCATCTAGAAGCTCTCCAGGAGATGTTCTGATGACTGAGAGACGCAAGAAAAATGCCACTTTTTTGTGCACGGTTATGTACTTAAGCTACATTATCAACGATAGATGCCGCAAACTTCGCAATTGTCATTCATGAGTTCCATTTTTGTTGTTTTCGGAGTTTTAAATACGGCTTTTAATATTTCTAAGTTGTCTTCTTCATCCTTTCCAAAGATGATGATATTGTCAATGCATACATGGCATCGTGTTCCAATGTGTTCTCTTAGAATATCGTCAAAAACTCGTTGCAAAATAGAAGACCCTGTTTTCAGCACCATTCAACCTTTGCATTATTGATGGAAAAGGCAGTTTTTTCAATATCTTTTTCTATGGGGAATTTAGTAGAAGCAGTTTTTAAGGTCGACTATTGAAAAATATTTATTTTTTACCAAAGTCTGCAACAACTAGTTTCAGGGTTGGATGTCTTCCAAAATGGTGATTGAATTTAGTGCCTGTAGTCAACTGCGAGACCATTTATATTTTTGCCTGATGTATCTTTTTTTTCGGGCACAACCTAGACAGGCGAATAAGAGGGAGATTCTGATGGGCGAATAATACTATTTTGGAGGAGTTTTTTTCGTGCATTCTGAGTTGCATTTCTGATGCCTAGGATAAGTATAGGATTCGGAGTGAACAGGATCATCTATAGGCGTTGGGATTTCTCTTCGATCTTTAGTAGTGAATAATTCATCAGTATCAGAAAAAATATTAGGATATTTATTGAGGAATCGAAATAATTTGGACGTCTGTGATATACAACTGCGGCCAAAAAATAGAACTAAAACTCCTTGAAATGTTCGTGATTTAAAAATGTAATTCATAGTATAATAATTCACATAACCACTTCAGATTTATATAGTTAACGTACTCACCTGCGAAAATATGCAAATCAATTTTTTTAAATCCAATTCTTTAAAAATTAAAATATATTTTGTGAAGGAACATCACGATTTGGTCATCCAAAATAATAGCACCATAAACATAAATCAATATTAAAAACTTCAAAATTTTACAACCTTTGTGGAATTACTGTGTTAAATGATAGAAATTTTAACCATTGAACTAAATTAAATTAAAATTAATATTTGTTTGCATGTCCTTTGTTAGCAATAACTGCTGCACAGCGCCTTTGCATGGAATAAACTAATGACTGGCACCTCTCAACATATATTGCTTTCCAGGAATCTTCAATCGCACTCCAAAGATCATTTTTATTTGTTGATTTGCGAATTGAAATATTTTCTTACTATTTTAGCCCAAAGATTTTCAATTCGGTTGAGATCAGGTAACTGCGCAGGCTACTCCAATAAAGTTATGCAGTTGTCTTCAAACCATTTTTTTTACTTTTCTGCTGGTATGCTTTGCATCATTGTCTTGTTGGAAGACCCATCTGAGCAGCATTTCTTCCGAAGAATACGGCAGCATGACATTCTGCAGTATATCACCATAAACGGTTTGATCCATGATGGTTTTGATCCAATGTATTGAGCCAACACCATAATAAGAGAAGAATCCCCGTACCATGATGCCAGCACCTCTATTTTTTATGGTTTTTGTTGTGGTCGTATTCTGCATGAGGGGGACCACCACCATATAGCACAATTTTACTTTCGTCAGACCAAAGTATATTTCTCTACTTCTCCACTTGCCAGTCCAAATGCGTTTTAGTAAAACGAATGCGCCGTGCAATGTTCTAAGCAGTTAGGAGAGGAACTTTTCTTGGACTGTAGGCTTTAAGATTATTTTGCCTTAATCGTCGACGAACTGTTTCTATACTAGCTACATACATTGAGCTCATTTTTAAGCTGCGTGGCTGCCATGAATGGTTCCTTTTTGTTTAACCATATAAGTCCGTGGATCAGCAAAGGCGAAATTGCCCTCGTTCGGCCACGCGAGTTATATTTCTTGTAATATAAATTTACAAAAAATATATATTTACCACACACTTGGTTCTTTAAATAAAACACTGTATTTAATTTATTATAAACACTGCATTTAAGACAATTGGCTTGTCTAATTAATAATAACTATTTAACTGATTAACTCTGACTGACTGATCTGAATAATAACTCGATTGAATAATAACTAAATTTGATCTGGATGATCAAGTGGTATTTATACAGATGGGAAACAAAGAACCCAAAATTGCATAGTTGCAATTTTGATCAAGGGAATAAAAAGATAAGATCAACATTTTATGAAATATGATATTATAAGATACATCAGCATAAATATATGATGTAGCTGTGTAAACAATGAGTTGATACGTTAGTGTTAATATTTTATAATATGAATCATGCATCAGCATAATGAAGTCATGATGTTTAGGAAATTGGATATGTTAAAAGAATTTAATAATGCTGACTTGATGCAACGGATGTTTAGAAGGAACGTACGTTGTTTATAGATTGGTCATCAAGCTTAGGAGCTTGTTTATCAATTGTAACTTTCCCTCCTTAAGATCTTTGTTGTCTCCAACAATTTTTATTATGGGTAATTCAATAATTTTATCAGGTTTATTGATATGAATAATTTTTCGGTTTTTAAAATATTTAGAATAACAATATATTAAAGATAATACAATTATTGTTGATATTAATAATATTACGAATGTACCTGATACGATTGAATTTTGTTTATGTTTGAATTCTATTTCATAAATTCGTTTTAAATTGTTTATATTATCCAATTGAACATTTTCTATTTTTAATTGATAATTATAATTGGAAATGTTTTTAATTGGTTCCAATGTTAATACTTGCTGAAATTGTTTTATTTCGTTAGTATATAATTTTCCATTAATTTCAATTTTACAATTATTAAATCTAATTATATATGTTCAACTTATTTTATAGGTTTTTTCGTCACAATTTTGATTTACTTTATTTTGTGTTTTTTTGATTTCTTCGTTTTTAGTTTTATTTTCTATTTGAATTATACAATTTTTTGTTTTACATTTTAATTGATTTTTTAGTAAATTTACATATTTTTCAGTTTCAAATTAGTTTCCATTATATAATACAACATTTTTAATTTTTATATCTAAAGTTTCTGACTTTACATTTGGTATTTGTGTGACATGATATGATAATAAAGGTTGGGTAAGTATTGGGATATTGATCACAAATATAATTATTCCATTTTTTGTTAGAACATTTATTGTAATTTCTTTAAGTTCGTCGAAGGATAAGTTATAAAAATCTATTTCGTCGTAAGTTAAAAGGGATCTGGTCATTATTCCAGTTTTAGCAGAATTTATATTATCGATAATTTTTTCTCTTTCATCTTTTATCAGATCTAAGTTATGATTTAGTTGTATTTTTCCAATGATTTTATTTATTTGATTAGTAGTATTACTAATGTTATCAGCAAACATGTTATCAGTTTGATTAATGTTTTGTATTATTTTATTAATGTTATTTTGGAATACATTATTGATTTGTATTTGTTTATTCATTGATTTTATAATTGCATGATTATTAGTGTCAATTATTTTCATGTGTTCTGTTATTTCTTGATAATCATCATTATTCATAAGTCCAAACATAAATTTATAAACATTACCAATTGGATCTATAAGACCTCTTTTATTTCGATTTAATATTTCAAATTGGTTTTTTTCAGAAGTTTGATTAACTTTAACAGATGGTATTGGTTTTCTAGTAACTTGGGGTAAATTAATTTGTAAAGGAATATTTTTGGATGTTTCATGATCAAAATGTAATATTTTAAGTTCTCCTTTGATGGTTTTTATACTTTCAATTGTATATTGATCAGGGTATATTTGTTTTGTTATTTCGTTTAACGCTGTTTCATATTGTTTTAAATCTATTTTATGATAAATTCTATGATGGTTTTTAATTAATCTGATGGTTTCCTTTTTAATAAGAATGATTCCTGATTCAGTGTTAAGTTTTTCTATTGCTATTTCGGATTGTGTTGTTTGTATAGTTGTTAACAGGATAAGGGGTATAAGTATTTGAATTATGGATGACATTGTCTGTAATTTTAATATGAAGTTAATTAGTCCAATAGTTTTCCATTCGTTATTTCGATTATCATGTTTTTTTTCTAAAATTGGGAATATCGGTTTGTGTGAAATTTAAATTTTTATTTGTTGATAGATATTTAGCAGTTATACAAGTAAAGATTCCGCAATGAAAACTTTTCTCTTGTAGGGGATTTGTTTTGATATTTTCTGTAGTATAGGGGGTATTGAATGGTTGATTTAATTTATCCAATGATTCTTTTTTCAAATATTCAAGAAGTATATTTAATATATGATTGTTAGGTTGGTGTAATGAATCGTAATATTTTATTGGTTTATCGCGAAAGTTTATTATTGCAAGGGTCCAATGTGATTTATTTACATGTATTGGTATAAGTACGTAGTCGAATGAAAATATGTCTATTTTCCATGTCCAACAACTGACTGAATTATATCCGGTTTGTTCGAGACATTGGGTGAAGAAAGTGTTCATACAGTGTACTTTTTGTAAATTTAATTGAAGTTTACTACGTTCTGAAATTAAGTTAAAGTAAAAGTTTATCATTTGATCATTTATCCAAGAGTTTCCATTTAATGTACGGATATCACTTCGTGTGATATTTAAATTAAATTTTGAGATAAGAACTTCGTTTGATTGTCCTTCAAGAATTTGTTGAATTTTAGCTGTTTCTTCATTTGTAATGTACGGTATTATTTGTTCAGGTGTTGTAAATTTCTTAATTCGTTTTATTCTGGATTGATGGATTTTATTTTTTATTAATATTATATCGTTTTTATTTTTGGTTATTTCGACTTTGCGGAATTTAGGTTGTTCTTTGTGTCGTTCATGTTTATAGTTTTTTATGTATACTTCTTTTTGTGTAATTTGTTGTGGTAGTTCGCGTTTTTTATTATGATAGTCTATCCATTTTTGTTTTTTATTATGTAGATGTTTAAATATGTCAGATTTATTTTTAATACCTTGTTGTATTTCTAAAGGTTTACATTGAGTTACAGAATAAATTGTGTTATTATTATATTCGGTTGCTTTGAGAACCTTTTCTTCGATGTTCAATTCTGGTTCGGTTAATGTTAATATTTTTATTTGTTCAAGTAAGGATCTGTGACAACTGTTCATATCTGCGTTACCTGTGTGAGCTTTTGGTGAGGTGAAATGAGTTTCGATGTTTTCTTTTTTCAAGTAATCTTTCACGTTAATCATGTTAAATTCATTATCAGCGATTATTTTGTAAGGTTTACCTAGAATTGCGTTTCTTTCTCTCAAAAGGCTAATGAATGTCATAGCATTTCGATCTAGTGTTTCTTTAGTGTAAAGGTGTTTAGAAAACTTATCGATAGCTGTGAAGAATTGTTTTTTGCCAATAAAGAATATATCGATATGTATGATTTTATTAATATCGCTGGGTGTTTCGGAAAGTTTGAATTCTATTTTTACAGGATTTCTGTCATATTTAGCTCGGTTACAGATGTCACAATTATTTAAGAATTTATTTATCAATTTCATTAATCCATTGTAGTAATATTTATTTTTGATTTCTTCATAGTTTTCAAGCATATCACGGTGATTACTTTTTTCTTCACTTAATAGATCAAAGGCATGATTGCTACATTTTTTGAAACGTAAATTATTATTATTCGAATACAGGCTGACAATGATTAATTGAACTTTGTTCCATTTAGTATCATTTAGTTCGCAAAATATACCTATAATTTCTTTTTCTGGAATGTGTCTCCTTAATATGTCAATGATTATGTTTCCACTATTCAAGTCAGTTTCGTCGATGTATATTTTTCTTTTTTTGTTTAATATTTTAATTTCCTTTTGGTTTTCTTCTGACAATTATTATTTGAGTTTTGTAAATATTTACGATACCTTTTTTAATAGGTATAAGATCTTTCTGATCTTCTTCTCCCGAATGAATTGTTGCATTTTCACTTATGTTTTCATATTCCATATTTGTAGTTAATGCATTTATTTGATAATTATCTGCATCTATGCGACTTAGAAAATCTGCGACTTTATTGTCTTTACCTTTAACGTATTCTATGTTAAAGTTGTATTCATTCAGTTGTATCTTCCATCGTCGAAGTTTACTATTAGGTTCCTTTAGATTATTAAGCCAAATTAAAGGTCTATGGTCTGTTTTTATGTCAAATTTTACTCCGAATAAGTATGGTCTGAAATATTTTGTTGCCCAGACAATTGATAAAAGTTCCTTTTCAATAGTTGAGTAATTTCGCTCATGTTCATTAAGCGTTCGACTTGCAAATGAAATAGGATGTCCACTTTGGGATAAAACTGCGCCTATGGCTTTATCAGATGCGTCGGTTGTAAGAACAAATTTTTGTTTAAAATCAGGGTAGTGAAGTATTGGGTAATTAATTATGATGTTTTTTTAATTTTTCAAAAGCTGCATTGTATTTAGGATCTTCCGTATTAATTTTTCTATCTTTTTTCAGGTTGTCAGTTAATGGAAGGGCGATTTTTGCATAGTTTTTTATGAATTTTCTGTAATATCCGGTTATACCTAAAAACGATTTTATTTTTTTTGTGGTGTCTGGTATTTTAAGATTTTTTATGACTTCGATTTTATTTGGGTTTGGTTTAATACCTTCGGTTGAAAGAATATGTCCAAGATATTTTGTTTGTTTTGGAAAGAAATTGCATTTGTGAATTTGTATTTTCAATTGAAATTTTCTCAAAGTATTTAATATTTTTTTAATATTATTCTCCATTTCTTGGAGCGAAGTTGCAAAAATTAGTATATCGTCAAGATATACGACACATATTTTATTAATATGTTCTACAAGTACTTCATTCATCATTCTTTGGAATGTTGATGGGGCATTTTTCAATCCAAAGGGCATACGAATGAACTCATAGTGTCCTTGTGGAGTTGAAAAGGCTGTTTTATTTCGGTCATGTTCGCTGACTTCAATTTGATGAAAGCCTTTCGCCAAGTCCAAAGTTGTGAAATACTGAGACTTTCCAAGTTTGTCGAAAATTCCTTCAATATTAGGAATAGGAAATTTATCATCAATGGTTTCTTCATTGAGTTTCCTATAATCGATTACGATTCTCCATTTGGTTTTACCAGAGTTGTCCATTTTTTTCGGCACAACCCATATTGGAGCATTGTAAGGCTATGTTGAAGGTTGAATTATGCCTTGTTTCAGCATATCGTTAATTTGCGTAGTAACTTCGTTTTCGTGAATGTGAGGAAATCGATAAATTTTCGAATATAATGGTTTGTTAGATGATGTTATTATTTCGTGCTTAGTTTGTGTTGTACATGTTAGGTTGTCTCCTTTTTTATAAAACAAATCATCATTTTCTCTGATGATGTTTCTTAAAGCGAAAACTTCTTCTTGGTTTAATCCCTTCAAGATTTTATCCTTGGCATCACTTAATGGTTCTAGTTTGAATTGAAGATTAATTTCTTCAGGAACGTCATATGAAATAAGTAAACGTTTTCCGTTTATTTCCATACTACCTTCACCTAGATTAAGTTTTGCATTTAGCGGATGTAACAAGTTTTGTCCAATTAAAGCTTTGAAATTTTTATTTTGAAAGTTCATTATGTTCCAAAGTATTTTATGATTTTCGGGTGACTCAAATTCATTAGGCATATTTGTTTTTATTTTTTCAGTTATTTGATATTCTCTACCTGGTCCCTCAATTGTTATTGGTTTATTTAATATAATTTTAGGAATTTCAGGGAAACAGTTTTTATCAATGCTGGAGACGGATGCACCAGTGTCGATTAAGGCAGGAATAGTTTTATTATTGATTGTTAGATTTACTATTGGTAAAGGACTTCTTCCGAGGCAATTTGATGAAAGTTTATATCCATTGCTTCTGGTTTTTGGTTTTGGTTATTAAATCGTTGTCGGAATCGATCTGAATTTTCAATTTGCATTGGTTCTGGGCGATTATTTTTATATTGTTGATTATAGCGATTATTATTATTATTTGAAAATCTGTTGTTAAAATTTCTGAAGTTTTTGTTACTGTAATTATTATTAGGCTAATTGTTTTATCGACTGTTGTTATACCGATTATTGTTATATCGATTGTTATTATTATATTTTTTATTTTGAAATTTATGTTCAGTATTTTTTGGTACATAATTATTTTTATTATGTTGGTATGAGTTATTATGTTTAATGGTACAATGTTCTCGATCATCGTATGTTTGTTTTATTTCTGTTAATAATTTGTAAGCTCCACCTAATGTGTTGCAACTTTTCATTTCCAAAAGATATGATTTATATTCAGGCAATGTAGATTTAAATTTATTAAGAACAAGATTTTCATTTCTAATAGGGGAAAATTCAGTATGTAAATGTTTTTGAGAATCCTGAATGTATTTAGTATTTAATTTATTCAAAAGGTTATTTAATGAATTATGTATGTCATCAATATTTTTATTATGACTATTAACTTTATGTATGTTAGTAACAATATTGTTGTAACTATCAGTTATTCCAAAAGTAAAAATAAGAAGAGATTTAACAGTAGCCCAATTAGGATCGGTGAGTTTTTGAACGGCAGCTCTCGCAGGACCTTGAAGTTTATGAAGAATTAGTCTGTATATGTAGGATTGTTGATGTCCCTGTGTAAAGTAAAGGAGAGTGTCTGCTTCCTCTATCCATGTGTTGAGATCGTATTCACAATTATTTCCAGTATAAATTGGAAGACGTCGAGCTTCCTTAATAAGCTCCTCAAAAGACAGTTCCAAAGGATTCGGTGGATGTTGGTTTTGTTCGTTTGCCATTTTATAGATATATACGTTGAATGTGACTTACTGTGTTGTGTACAGGATATGTTTTGTCAGGATACGTTTTGATGATTGTAGATTTAGTTTACACTTTTATTTTATTTTATCACAAATTTTTATATTTTTTATATTATTTGTTATTTATTATAATTGTTTTGTTGTTGAGTTATTGTGGTTTGGTGTTTTTGAATTCAGTTTTTCAATTGAATTTTCTTCAATTTACTTATTTGAATTATTTACACTTTAAACCAATTGTTTTTAGTCCATACGGATTTTCTTCGTATGATTAGAGTTAGTTATTTTTTCACTAATCACTTTTAAACACATCGAATTTTCTTCGACTGTGTATGAATTGTTTTCCATTCAATAAGGTTCGTTTATATTCTAAGAGGTTCCTCCCAACTTAAAATAGCGACTGCGCCAGTTATATTTCTTGTAATATAAGTTTACAAAAAATATATGTGGGATGGACAACCCTACGTGCCATGGAGAATGAGCAGCCCTAAGCGCCATAAAGGGCAGAGTAGGAAGGGGGAGATATAGATCAGCCGTGCCGAAAGACGGACGTGTCGAAAACGCGCTCAATAAAATATTCAATCCCACATGGGGGCTCAACCGGGATATGAACATTAGCTTTGGGCGTTACGTAAAAACTTCGGTTCGTGACTTTTTGCGGTGATCGGTGGAAAAGCGGTGCCAAGTGTTATTCTTGTGACAGCGAGTGTTACAAGACGAGGCATAATAGACGAGCGGGAATTGTGTGAAAACGATCACCAAAATGGCGCGTACAATATTGGACCAAAGCGAATGGATTGACCTATACACGAAGAATGGTCTCGTTCGGGAGTGCAATATGCGTGGTATAAGTGAAAGTGGCAGTAAGGAGGACATAGCGATGCGCATCGTAGAGTTCGATCGCGAAAATCCTGAAAAAGTTGAAGTGATGGGCGCGACGGGTAGCGCGGAGGGAGATGCCGACGAAGGTGGAACGGATGGTTTGCTGATGTCAGCGCCAAATAAGAATGCGGGCGCATTGAGTACTGTTGCGGCTGCGCATTCGGGGCAAGCGTACACCTTTCGCGACATGGAAGAAAGTGTTGAGAAATTCGGTGCGGAAAGGAGTCAAGACATTGGCACGTGGATGAGTGAGATCGAGGAAATGTGTGTCAGTGTCGGGTGGAACGATCTTCAAAAACTGATTTACGGCAAAAAACTGTTAACGGGGACGGCTCAGAAGTTTGTGTTCGCGCAAAGTGGCATCAAAACATGGGCGCAGTTGCGGCAGGCTTTACTGTCCGAATTTGAAAGAAAGCTCAGTGTGCTAGACGTGCATGCGATGCTGGTGAAGAGGCGAAAGCGAGCGGACGAATCGTGCTTGGAGTACGTGTATGAGATACAACGTATCGCAAAAGCCGTGAAAATGGATGAGGCCACTGTGTGTGAATACGTATGTGATGGTATCATGGATGACGTGCTAAACAAATCGTTTTCATACGAAGCATGAACAATCAGTGAGCTTAAGGCGAAGCTGCAGACGAACGAAAAACTGAGAGAGAAGATGAAAACGAAAAGTTTAAATGCTAAGAGTTCGGGTTTCGCACCCATGAGCGGGCCCAAAATAAGGGTTACCGGCGGTAATGCGAAATATTTTTGTTGTGGTGAAACCGGGCATACAGCTGAGATGTGCCCAGATAAGGACAAAGGCCGAAAGTGTTTTGAGTGCGGGATGTATGGACATCTGTCTCAACAATGCACAAAAAGAAGAGGTGCGATGAACGTGATTCCGACTGTCAATTTTATAGAGCGATTGTCGGGAGAAGAGGATTTTGTGATCGCCAAAGTTGGCGGAAGGGACATAAAGGCCGTGATAGACACATATAGTGACATTAACTTGGTAAAAAATGACGTGTGGAATGAAATAAAAACAATGTGCCCGACCGATTTTTTCAGGTTGTTTTCACTTTCGAATTTTGTTGTGCCAAATTGGCACCACTGTGGGCAAGTTTTTATAAACGTTTAGAAAGATTTAATAATTGGCTATCAAACGCGTTATTTTTGGAAGGCTTGCATGATGAACCAGAAAGTTATAAGAGTTTAAACGGGCCAGGTCGTGGTTATGGAGCGAGGTACTTCCCCCTTTTATATCTCGAAACCCCTTCGGATTTACCACCCCCCTCCCATACGATTTTTTTCTCGGCACACTTCAAGGAATATGTGGTGTCATTTTATGCCACCGAATACAAAACCCTGTATAGATAAGTATATATGTATGTTATTTTTGTTCGCTTGGAAGCGACAATCTAATCACGATGATTCGAAAAACAGGCTTGCAACATTGGAACCATGAAATGTGGTTTGGCAGCCGCGTGACCTTCCTTTGCAGGGAGGGGCCGTTATCGGACTGCAACGTTGAGTCGCTGGTGGATGCAAAGAAGCACTGGTAGGACTGGTTGTCCAGTCAAAGCGTCAGAATTTTGCCGTAAACCGTGCATTTAAGGATGGCAGAGATTTTTATTGCAATGCGTGGGCAATGGTTTAGTTAGCTTTAGTTCAATTTTCTGGGGTCGCAGCTCGTGGCCTCTCGGCTCCATCTTCAAAACAAAAGGAAACGAGACACCCCCGTATCTCCGAAACAGTGGCTCCCACATGAAAGTTGTGTAGAATATAATCATTACCAAGTCTTGCACACATCATTTTTACGTGGTGTCAATAAAAAAAATTAAAAAATCAACACTCAAAAAGAGGGGAACAACTTTCGGGCGCCACACTTTTTTTAATTTCACGTTTAAGGCGAAACACCTTCGAATACTTTTCTTAGACAATTTTGTCGCAAATCGTTTTCGATATTCAGTGTTCCAATCACTGTCCATTAACGGGAGTTATTCCATCCCAAAGGTGAGAAAGTCGCGCGAAAAACCCGCTTTCAGGTCAAATAATAGGCTTTGATAGCGAACCCTCCATTGCGAACCTCGCATCTAGTTTCTGGGGTCACAGCCTCAATCCTCTGGACTCCATCTTGGAAACGAAGAAAATTGATTTGTCAAGGAGTATTCGTGTCACTAAAATTTATGAACTTGGAACCAAATGAAATTTTATATTTTTCTTTATTTTTCTATTTTTTTATTGAAAAAATATATAATACATTGAAGTTAATCTAAGCTTCATTAAAAAATCTTATTTTGCCTTCACCACCCCATAAAGTAAGCCATTTATAGTAAATTACAATGGAAAAGCAAAATAAAAATTGGTTTAAAGCAATAATATTGGGCAACTAAAATCAAGTGAGATATGAGTGTTATTGATTGAAGTTTATATGTATACTTGTTTATGTTACAAATAATAGCTGATAACGCTTTTTTTTTGTAAAAATATATATTTAAAAAGAGCTTTTTTTAAATTAATAGATTTATTGAAAGTGTAAAAATTAAACATGGATTAAAACTTCATCTTTGAGAGTTTTCTTATCGGTCTTTCATCTTTCTTGCTTTTCAGGCTGTGTCTCAGCCCAACTGACTAGCGCACAAAAACACATGCAGACACGCAAGCGTTAAGTAGGACAAACCCAGGCAGCGACATCTGCGCATGGCAAGCTTCACAGATGATCATTTTCTTTGCGGGAGTAGCACGGCAACCCGAGAGATTGTTTTGCGCGATAGTTTTTCTTGACTTTTTTTGGATCGTTTCGGGATTTTCGATGGTGATAAAGCATGTGGTATGCATGCGAAAGTGTTTTTGTTCAGTAATATAAAAGGTAAAGCGTCCCAATCATGCCTCATAGAATCAGTAATATGTTAATGATGACTGAATCTCTTGAAATTGGATTCGAGACTTATGCTAGAGAACGCGCTCATGCATTACGCTTCGAACTGACCTGGCTTGCCAACAGCTATCGCACCTCTAGCTAGGTAGAGGCGGAACCCGAATGAACAACAGATGGTATGAGGTTGTGTAATCACGTTTTTCTGTGTCCTATGTAGGAATTTCTATCTTTCCTTGGATGTGAATTCGTTATGACATGTAATTTAGGATTGGGTAATATGAAATAAATTTACACCACGCGATTGACTAGGATCAAAAGTTGAAATAATCCCTGCTCAGGTGCCAGTTAGCTGATTTAATTGCTTTCGAGGCAAAAACCCAATCGTTAATGTTTGTGCTACTCTATTTTGATGATGAAGATTTAACAATGGGTTAGCGGAATGTCATCAGGTGCTTTTTGCCGGTGACCTTTTTGGTGAAACTATTTTTCCTTCATTTACAGTAATACATATGTTTTCAGATCAACCAACCATGACAAATTAAACTGATAAAATTCAGGTAAAAGAAGGATGCAACGAACTAGCAACGGACGTGAATGATTTTCGGTTACTTATTCTGTTACCGGCTATCGTACCGGCAGTACTTTGCAATGACATTGTCATGTTAAAATTTATTACTTTTGAAGTATGTAGACGGTCCTCTTGCTAGAATATCTGTTCATTTACAATTCATTACAATTTTCTAGTAAACAAGCCGCGAGGTGCGACCCTTGAGGTCCACACTGTCAACTTCCCAGTAATATCTACATAAACATCAACATTACAACAATGAGAGGTAATAGTAACAGGAATGAGTTAATATGAATCATATCGTCTACGGGAGGGTCCATTGATTATGTAAGGTGTTTGGTCGATGAGGACAGATTGAATATTCACGCGGATCAATCGTTGGGGGCCTTTTTGGTCTTGAAAAATTCTGTATATGCAGTCAAAAATAGGTTCAATTGCATGTAAAAAGTAAAATGTATTACAAATGATGATGGTTATTGACATCTTACGATTACTAAAGAATGAATCTACTAAAAACTACAATTTTTTATTCGATGAAAGCTTTTCAAAGCATATGATCTTGGAAAGTATTGACTACAAAACATTTTACCATTCAAAGCGTTGATACCGCAAATGCTAATTTGGTTGAAATTTTGTTAGTTTTCAAAATTTAAGCAGTTTTTTAATTAAAAGACTATAAAAACTATTGAAAATCTGCTCCAATTATGCAAATATTTTAAAACTTTGAATTTACAACAATTTTTTAGAATAAAAGATATAAACTAATATCATACGTATGAACCCTCTTTACACGGTAACTTTGAATGATTTTTTATTTAGTTTTTTCATAATCATGCAAGAAAGTTTTGCCGGTTTCTCTTCAAAACCTGAAAAGAATGTATAAATTTTATAAACTGGTATTACAGTGCTGTGCAAATCAGATTAGAAAATATTTTTTATGAAAAAAACTATATATTTTTTCATTTTCTTCTATTAAATTAAAAAAAGGCTGGACCGAATTTTTTTAATGTTAAAAACTTCACAAAGATGTTAATACACGTCTTCTGACACCTTAATGATGCAAATATTATATCTGGTTCGTGAGATATAGTGAATGATAAAAATGACCTTGAAAATCATGATGATTTTTAATGATTTTTTATTTTTAATTTAATTTTTTACGTATTCATGCGAAAAGGTTTTGATGGTGTTTCTACAAACATTGTTTGGAGTATATAAATTTTCAAACATTGATTACTGTAGTGGATCTACACATATCTACACAATCAATCAGCATTTTACTATAAACTAAACCCACAAATCAATAATCAACGAGCAGTCGTAGAATATACAAATGCATAATTTACGATCACCTTGTAATGCTCACTATGCAAACGAGTATGCAAACTCGTTTTGCATTACACATAATCTACTCACACGAAAGTCCAATTCATGTTATCGCTAAAAATAGACACATGAACGAATGTTTATACTAACCCATCGCGATCGCACCAGACTAAGCGGCGCCTAGCATTGGCAGGTGCAATGTACACACAAAGTACGAAACCTGAGTAGTCATTACTCATGGACTATTATGAGTGTTGCATATTACTCATGGACTATTATGAGTATTGCATTTCACTCATGGACTATTATGAGTGTTGCATTTTAAATTGGGTCATATGGAAAAATGCTGATCGATATTTTGATTGGTAGAATGAATTTACCATATTCAATTCTTCCAGTTTTAGAGTAGGGATTATGTATTAAGTAGAATAAAATATTAGAGTAGGGATTATATGTTAAGTTGTAAAAAGTGTATAAAAGAAAACTGTAGAAAAGAAAATATAGTCATAGTTAAAGCGTACTTTTGACTCGTTTGTATCAACGCATTATTGCCGTAGTTTGGCAAAACGCTCGAGCCGTAACTTGGCTTTAGAAGCGCCTCAATTGTAGCGTAACCAGTCGCTAAACAAAAACTTAATAAAAATATCGGCTAGCTTGGATCTTGAATCCTGCGCCAGACATGTGGCAATTAACTTGCCGGTAGGTACCCCAATTTAACCCTGTTCCCTCACTAAAAGTGCGCTTTTCTTATACAGCGCTAAAACCCGGATCTCCCTTGAAGAATACAAGATCCGGCGTTCGGCGTCCAACACCGAGAAGGCATCTCCTGCGACGAGCTATCGTTTACAGGCCTATCTTTTACATTACTATATTTCGCAAATCAGGTTAAAAATTTATTGTTTATGAAAAAAACCTAATTTTTTGCACTTTTTTTTCTTAAATTAAAAAACGGCTGCAACGATTTTTTTAAAAATGCGACAAATTTACAAAAATATTAATACGCGTTCATTGACACCTAAACGATGAAAATCCTATGTTTGGTTCGCGAGGTATAACGCATGTCAGAAATGACCTTGAAGATCATGATGACTGTTAATGATTTTTTATTTTTTATTTGATTTTCTTCGTAGTCATGAGAAAAAATTTTGATAATATTTTCTAAAAAACTGTCTGGAGTATATAAATTATATAAAGATTGATTACTTGGACTTGATTTTAAGGTTAAAAATTTATTGTTTTTGAAAAAAAATCACAATTTTTTGCATTTTTTTTTAAAAAATTAAAAATACGGCTCCAATTATTTTTTTCAAAATTTGATAGATTCACTCAAATGTTAATACGCGTCGATTTACACCTTAACCATGCACATCGTATGTTTGGTCCGCGAGATATGGATAACGCACCACAGAAATGACCTTGAAAATCATGATGCCTGTTAATGATTTTTTATTTTTTATTTATTTTTTTACGTAATCGTGAGAAAAAGTTTTGATGTTGTTTTTACAAACATTGCTTGGAATAAATAAATTTTACAAAAATTGAATACTGTCTTTCGTTCACCAGGTGAAAAATTTATTGTTTATAAAAAAAACCCTAATTTTTTGCACTTTTTTTTCTTAAATTAAAAAATGGCTCCAACGATTTTTTTCAAAATTTGACAGATACACAAAAATGCTAATGCGCGTCGATTGACACTTTAATCATGCAAATCGTATGTTTGGTTCACGAGATATAACGCATGACAGAAATGACCTTCAAAGGGTCAAAACAGCAAACCCCCCCGACCGAAGTATCCCAAAAACTAATCAGCTCTTAAAATTGCAAAGACGCTTCGATTGACATCTCAACGAAGTTGATACGACTTTGTTTACGTGAGTTATCGTCGTAGAAAAAAGTGTCCACGAACGTACATACGTACATACACACACACACACACATACATCTCCCTTGAATGTTGAAAATTTCAATTTCGATTTTCGAGGCGATTACAATAACTTCCCATATACTGGGAAGTTAAAAATGGTAATTGATGGCAAGTGAAGAAGTCATTTTTATGAACCGTGCCATACGAAGAATTTTTTTAACGAAGCTGTCATTGGAAAGTAATGCAGTGAAATTTCGATGAATGAGTCATTGAGAAGGTGCTTGATGCATGTTGCATCAATTCCTTCATCGTTTACAAAGAAATATAAAAGGTAACGCTATCACCTGTTGGGTATAACAGAGTCCATTACGATATCTTTTTACGCAGTGGTCTAACAATATATAATACTTTAGTTTCAAAAATTGATGCAAGAGCATCCGTTTGTGCATTATTTTCGGTTAAGGTTAAGACTAAGACCCCAACCCCCGAAGGCGGTGGGAGTAAAGGTGATCGAAATAGAGGGGTTCCCCTACAAATATGGCATAGAAATATCGCGGTGGTTATGGGGGTTCCCCAATAAATAATGGTTATTTTCTCTTTCGACCCCCTTAACCTTTACCATTTCTTCTTTCGTATTTCATATAATTAACTTCCCAGTATATGAGAAGTATATGAAAACTTGGGGTTTTTTCATAAAAAATATTTTTTTAGCCTGATTTGCACAGCACAGTAATAAATGTTCATAAAATTTATACATTCCTATCAGTTTTTGAAGAGAAACCAGCAAAACTTTTTTCATGATCCTGAAAAAAAATTCAATTAAAAATAAAAAATCATTCAAAGTTACCATATGAAAGGGGTTCTTCCGATTGATATTACCTTATATCTTTTATTCTAAAGACTTTGTTGTAAAGTCAATCAAAGTTTTAAAATGTTTGGATATTTTGAGTAGATTTTTAATAGTTTTTGCAGTCTTTTAATTCAAAAAAGCGGCTTAAATTTTGAAAACCATCAAAATTTCAATCAAATTGCATTTGTGGTAATCAATCTTCATCACCCATCCACCAAAAGCTTTACGTAATCAGTGGATGCTCCCGTAGATCATATGATTAATATTAACGCAATCCTGTTACTGAAATGATTACTTTTCATTATTATTATTTAAAGTAGTAGTATTTTCAAAATTATTATTGTGTTTAATATTTTTAATGTTTATCTAGATATTACTGAGAAGTTGACCGTGTGGATCTCAAGGGTCGGACTTCGCGGCTTGTTTTCTTAATTTTTCATAGTGGTTGATGTACTTTTTAACCATTTTGCTCATACTTTTCCAATATTATTTCTGTTGAGTTTCAATATTGGCTTCCTGATTCCTAAGTGTCCTTCACGTATTCTCTAATTAAACCTTGTATTACTACAGTATCTTTAAAAAACCTTTGGGGGATTATAGAATATAAAACTTAATTTAGCGCTATAACTTTGTTGCAATATATTCGTATTTTCTTTAAATTTTGCTCCACGCAATGTCGGGATTATCTCATCGTTTGTTGACAAACGTGTGGATTTTCCAGTTAAGTATTGTTTCCACTATTTTTCTCAGGATGGATACGTACGCCATATAAGTCATCATTACGGTCAGAATGCTTTGCATTAGTGGAAGATAGTTTTGCTGGCAACTGATTAACAGAAAATTGTTTTGTGCTGGTCTTGTGATTGCATTTTACACAAACTTCATTTTTCATATGTATGATTTGTAATTTATTTGATTTAAAACTTAAAACTTTTTGAAGTACATTCCTACACTCAGGCTCCATTTGTGTTTTAGAAAGACTACTTTTAGTGTGCACAACATTGTCTGACTGATTTTAAGCCGACATTACCCTCGTAATCACTAACTTTTTCTTGATAGTATTTTCATTATCAAGTGAATCGGAAAAATACTGAACCGTCTCGAAACGTATCATTTTTGGCCTAACATTAGCACAGATATCCAAGAGTACGTTTGCGCCTGTGATGTCTGCTGGAAGACAAAGATACCTTACCAGATGTTACAAGCTCCAATGAAACCATAAATCGGACCAGAGCGCGTCTTTAAGCGTTTGTACACGGATATGCTTGACTCAGATCCAAGATTCGCTACTGAAAACGTTTCTGTATCGGTCGTCATAGACAAGACCATTTATCGAAATTCGTCTTGCTCGAACACCTCTGCATGCGGTTGGCCACATTAATCGCCTACTTTTTTGCATAACGAATATTTCACACTTTTGAAACTCCCGAGACCATTATTTTGCACAATGAACACAGTTCAGGTCAAACGCTTTCAACCAACTATTACGGAATAAGGTGATCTGACGTACATACATAGCTAAGTATGCTTCGCAGGATAACGCTTCGGAGCGTGTAATCGGTCGAATTTGGCGGATATCTGTGCCAGCGTCCGTCCCAGTCAGCGCGACAGCGATTACAGGTTGTCAGCTATCGGGTGCAACTTGAAGTCTCCCCACCATGTCTCCCTGCCTCTCTCCCTCTCCCTATTTTGTAGTTTTTGGCCAGCACGTGATAGATTATGGTGGTAGTTCTACAAAAATTGCATCTGCTCCAGGAAACTATAGCTGATCTGAGAGCACACGAAAAAATAGAGCTGATCCGGCATCAAGTCAAGACTCCCTCGAGGAGGGCGCCTCAGTCCCAGCTAAAGGTATACAACTTACGAGCCCAGAAGCCCCGTTTCTAGATTGACGATACTCGCAGATGCATGATCTTCTTTTGACCAAGCTACCATTATTGGGTCGATAGTTTAGTTGCTGGCGCATGTAAAATGGGGAAATATTGATCTAACCGTGGGCCCGAGTGATGCGGATCCACATTCCAGGGTACATTTTAAACAACCAACGTTTTTGGAGCTTGAGTACGCCATGGAACCTAGCATTTCCCAAAATTATTATCAAAACGTTGGTGAAATTCCTGAAAAGAAAACAAAGTTTCTGTGAATTATGAGAAAAACGTCACTTGTTTTGAGCCTAACAATTGACTTTTGATTCGCTTCCAAACAAACTTGAAATGTGCACAAGTGTAGAGTTTTCTTTTTTTTAATTTTGTGACACAAACATCAAAGCATCGCTGAATGTGATATGAATTTAATTGTCCGAATGTGGTTATACCTGACCATTTCGGCAGTGTGGTTATACATGATCACGTGAGCATTTAGGATCGGTAGACAGTCCAGTTTTGACCTTTAAATTTTGTTTGAGAAACGGTAGAAATATCAGTGTAACTTGAAATGAAAGCAGTTCGTTCTGCAAAGTGATTTTTCAATTGACCTGTGAAAAAAGTTCATCTTTGACGTGGTTTTCCTATGCAACCTAGACCCGTCTCTGAAGTGGACCTTTGAAAGTGGAACCGTATAACTGCGGTCCACGGTAAGGTCAAGGGTCCCTAATTATGTATGCGCAAGCAACACAACTCTGAACCCGAAAATAGTCGCTCAATCAAAAGAACGTCACGAAGCTGCTAAACCACATTCCAGAGTTCCAACGGTGCAAACATGTTAGTAAACTAAACTTTTATGAACGAGGGTAAGATGAACGGTTCTCGACGTGACAATGAAAGACTTTCAGTTAAAAAAAATTTTTTTTACATAACCTGCTTGATTCAGCGTTTTTCCAATATCAGTATTTTTTCTCGAAAATTAGTCTATAAGATTATAAAAATATTCATTTACGGTCTTAATCTTTCTTAATTGGATGCAAAGCGCTTTTCAAAAAAAAAAATTCAAGTTGGGTGGAAGTCTCAGGGTGCTTAATCAAGAGAATGGAGGGGTTGGCCAAGTAAATCGTACCCCAAGTAGCGCAGTTTCCTTATCGCAAACGCACAGATATCCGCTAACTGGACCGATTACTTGCTTGCTTACTTGCGGAGCATACATTGCTCTGTATGTACGAGTATGTCGAATACTATAATATGTGGTTGAAGGCATAAGACATTTGCATTTTTTGTCCAAAAAAATGGTCTGGGAAGCTCCAAAAGTGTCAAACACTCGTTATACGAAGAAGTCAGTCATTGATTTGGCCGAAGATGATTTTTTGTACTTAGTCCACGACGAACAATACATAAACGTTTCCGGTAGCAGATCCTGGATATAAATCAAAGAAATTCGTGTACACGTTCTATCCCGAGCAGGGTTTCATGGCAGTGGAAACAACGCCAAGCGTCGGCCAAGCATTGGCGTACAACGAACGGCCAACGGTCAGCTGC
The DNA here is from genome assembly GCA_963942545.1 of Oxycera nigricornis. NCBI lineage: Eukaryota > Metazoa > Arthropoda > Insecta > Diptera > Stratiomyidae > Oxycera > Oxycera nigricornis. Next base: position 11,725,297 of record OZ012664.1, read on the forward strand.
CAGTGCTGGCCCAGTACTGGCTGAGTGCTGGCTGAGTGCTGGCTGACTACTGGCCCAGTAGTGCATTCGAGTGCTGGCCCAGTGCTGGGGGTTGGCACTGCGCCAGCACTGGCGATCGGCACTGGCCCAATGCTTGAAGCCATTACTGAAATATAACAATTTATGATACAAGCAGAATATTAAACGAATTGGAGGAAGATCACTAGTGAGCTTCAGTGCAAGTTCGTTATATTAATAAGTATTGCTTAGTTATAATGCGCGAATTTATAGTATTGCATTAATATTGAAATATAAAATGAATGGCAAAGAAAACATGTCAGAAATCACTGCATTATTTGCAATTCTTGTTGAACTCATAGTTAATATTGATTTAACGCATAAACGTTCATTTTGTGGGTGTAAACTGAACAGTATTCCCCTTTGTAGTCGTCAATATTTCGGAAAAATGTGTTGCAGGCGAAGGTAAATGGTACGAAAGTCACGTTATTCTTTGTTCTTAGAACGAACACACTAGTATACAATTTTTCATTATTCATTTTTACACCCGAATTGCTTTTTACAAGAACTAGAAGTGTCCCTTAAAAACAAATGAGTATGTTTTCAAGGGTATTTTAATATTTTTTTAGACGTACGAATAAATTTCGGATTTCGCAGCAAATTTTTCTTCCAAACTAAATTAAATAGTTTTTAACAAAACCAGAAAACGTTTAAGATGATTTTGAATCCTTTTGAAGCGTAAATACAACGTCTTCTTGCATAAAAAGTTATGTTTGATTAAATCAAATTTCGTCAATTGAAGAAGTTAACCATTTTTTTCTGATAGAAATATTTGTTGAATACTAATTGACCATTTTTCGACTAAATTAATTTTCCTGATAATATTTGAATTTTTTAACAACACTTAATTTTGCTTGCAAACAAATTTGACGAGGAATCTTTCATCAAGCTTTCATTGAAACATTTTATGTTGACTAAAAAGCAATTTATTGATCTAGTTTGATATGAATCTTTTATTCTTAATACAAAGCTAACTAACTTAGGCTGAAAATATTTTTTGAACTACTAGATCTGTGAACAATCATAACTTTTTGTTGATGTAGAAATACGAACGAGCTATGAGAGACTCGCAAAAAGACAATTCTGAATGCAAAAGCTTTTTCATTTGCACTTCAGCAATTGTTCCTCATACAATGCAATTAATTGCAACGCAGTCGACTTTGAAGAAGAGACTTTTTGTTTTATTCTTGGAATGTTGAATTCTATTCTTATTTTTTAATAGAAGTTCAACTGATAGACGTCCCATCGCAACAGTGCGGCGGCAGTTTTATTGATTTTGTCCTTGGCGCCATCATTAAACATAAATAAAATAAATTTAGATGGATGATTCAGAATTTTATAAAACTGCATTTTGGCCATGTTTGCTGGACATAACATCTTCGTGCGAGTCGTGCTTTTCGAGATATTGATAAAAATGACTTCTTCTGCAAATTGCATTCATATCCGCCACTAAACGGATGACTGGCACATTCCGTGTCTCGAATAAGCAACATAAACGACTATTTGCAATGCAAATGTAACGTTACAACGCTCAGCGAACACTCAACGAGGGTGCCTTTTTCTAGCGCTCCCTAAATGCTGGCAAGTCGTCACATTACAACGCTCAGTGCTATTTCGTAGCGCTCCCCCAATGCTGGCATGATGCTACGTTACAATGCTCAACGAGTAGTGCTATTTCGTAGCGCTCCCCCATTGCTGGCAAGTTGCTACATTACAATACTCAGCCGACGCTCACCCGTCGCACAGTGACGGAGAGTCGCCGACGGCGGCCCGCTCACGCTCTCATCGCTGCTCGGCTGACGGCTTGCTTTCCAATGTGTTCGAATGTGTGCACGTAAATTCTTAACTGTCTCTATGGCTTCGACGCTACAGCGCTTGCTTCGTGCGATGGACGTCGCGGGTTCAATTCTCAGTGGCAAAGGCGATACATCACTAACTCATCATTTGGAAGCCGGCGTCTTCTTCACATGCCGGGTGACGAATATCATGTGAGAATGATATTTTCATACAAATTTTCGTGGCTCTTGCCGCCGCCGATTCATTTTGCCATTTGAGTGCCGGCGGAGTAACAAATTCGTTGTATGCCAGTACTGGGCCAGTAGTGCGCCAGTACTGGGCCTGTACTGGGCCAATGCTGCTTGTGGATCTTGGCCCAGTACTGGCATACAACGTCCGCCCGTAGTTATCATCCAGCACTGATATGTTACTGGGCCAGCACTGGCGAACGAGACTCAGCGAGCGTAATGTGGTGCTCAGCCAGCAATGGCTTAGCACTGGGCCAGTTGTGCGACCGTGTTCGGGATGGTCTCTTTGGGGCTTCTTGCAGACGTCACGTATATGTCGTTGGTCATCTTAGATCAAAAAAAGGTTTGAGAGGCTTTAGTGTTTTTCCGTTTCTGTCGATAAGTTGTAGAGAATAAGCGCCTTGCGCTGTGGCTGGTCAACCATGCGTGCGTTTTCACCGGTTTGACTAGTAGTGTTGCCGGAGCCGACCAACTGCTTTAAAATTCTTTAATAATCGGTATTGCACTTATCCTGTCTAGTCTAATTTTTCCATCACCAGAGAGATGAAGAGGTGCCGTTGTAGGTTTGTTGTTTCCCAGCAGTATTAGGATTGAGATGCATGTGGTACACTCCACTCCATTCCTTCTCGAGCAAAGGACGTCAAACTGGTCATGACGGATTTGAGAATCTCCTGCTGAACTGGTGATATGACGATGACTTTCCGGTTCAAGTGAGCCCACAGTTGCGAAGTTTCAGGCTATGGGACCACGAAGTCCACATCCAGATACAGGTCTTGGCTCAGAAAAGGTATGACGACGAACCACAACATTTTCGTTTGATCGCAAAAGATGGTGCCGGTGACTCTACATACCGCGGGGTTGTGTGTGCTGTCAGCAAGCTTGAGCCTTAAATAGAATTCCCCAACGTGGTGTCAATTGTCTATCTCTACGAAAAATTTGTGGTGAAAAACCAACGCTGACACCTGCGTCAATCAGGTCTTGTTCTTCGCCGAATAAAGTGACGTAGACATGTGATCGGAGGTCATCTGTGGGCCGATTTACTATAGTGATCGCAATACAAAGGTTTTTGGTGCCCAGAACCATCTTTGAGGAGCAGCTCTGTCGAAGGTTGGCTCTTTTGAAGCCGTTAAAAAAGTCTCCCATTCAAAAAATATGTTTCTTAGCACGGCAGTAGTCAAGCAAAAAATCCTCACCCGCAGTCCGACATACGATCGTGTTCAATCGAAAAAACACCAGAAAACAAAAATTTAACAAAAAAATACAAGTATATGCTACCGCGCAAGTTACAATAACAAACAAGCAAACAGCTTATGTTTCTTCTAAACATCCATTTGCTAAAGTCAGCATCATTCATTAACAAACTATCCAATATCATAGCTTCATTATGATTTATACTTCATACTAATCGTTTATACAGCTGAACACTCATTGTTTATGCTGATACATCTTTTCATTGAATGCTAATATAGCTTTTAATATCCAGTTCCATTGAAAGCTGATATAGCTTTTCATATCCAATTTTATTAAATGCTTCTATGCAATTTTGGGTTTTTTGTGTTTCAAACATATAAATACGTCTTTTATCATCTAGATCATAAGTCAAGTCCAGTTAATAAGCATCACAAATAACAAGTGTAGTTTTATTGTTATAAAAATATTATATTTAATTAATAAAGTAATTTTCGAATAACAAATTGAATAAAATATTTAAGTAAACAAAGTGTGGTTTGAAAATATTTCTTTTATGAACTAAACGTGAAAGAAGTATAACTGGCACGGTCACGTTCTAAGGTGGGAGGAACCAAAAACCATTCATTCACAATCGAAGAAAATTCGACAAGGACATGCGACACGGCGATGCCCAGAAGATGATGCATTCCAGGTAGGAAGCCAAATTATTGGTGGAGTACTGAAATCGCAGAGCTAAGAGCTGAGTGCCTCAAGACCAGGAGACGATGACAACGAGCGCGGGGAAGGCTTGATCACGAAGAATGGGAGCAGTCGTTTAGGGAGCTACGAAGCAGACATAAACAAGCCATTAAAAAGAACAAAAGGGAATGCTTCAAGCAACTTTGCGAAGAAGCGGACATGAATCCTTGGGGTGGTGCATATCAAGCAGTGATGACGAGCTGAAAGGCTATAAGTCACCACAGATCACATGCCCAACAATGCTTGGGAACATCGTGCAGGTACTCTTCCCTCAACGGGAAAGCACTGAAATGCTATCAGATCTCCCAGTGTACCCGGCATCCATTCCACCGGTAACTGAAGAGGAACTGATCAGAGCGTGTAGTAAGTTGGAGGACAACAAGGCACTAGGCTCGCACGGTATCCCTAGCAAAGCGCTGAAAGTAGTGGTGAAGACAAGGCTGGACGTATTCGCCAGCACATTTGATGCGTGCATGCTTGAAGGAACCTTTCCTACCATCTGGAAGATGCAGAAACTTGTTTTGTTACTGAAACCAAACAAACTACCAGGAGAACCTTCGTCGTATCGCCCCATCTGTGTTTCGAATACAACAGGTAAGTTGCTGGAGCGTATCAAATACAACAGGTTGGCTCCCATTATTGAAGACCGAGGTGGTATATCCAACTCTCAGTATGGTTTTCGTAGAGCACGCTTTACAGTTGACTCTATCAACTCGATGATAGGATTGGCAAAGAATGCCATGGCGTCCAAGAAATGTTGCGCTATAGTTACTCTTGACGTCAAAAGCACATTTAACTTGCCAAACTGGGAGAACATCAATCTCTCGAGTAGTGAGCTCCATTCTGCTTTATGCAGAACCTGTGTGTGAGGACACTCTTAATTGAAGTGAGCAGGAGAAAGATAGGAGGAGTCTATCGTCTCAGTGCATTGAGAGTGTGCAGCGCTTTTAGAACTGTCTCCGACGAGGCCGCGTATGTGGTCGCAGGAATGATCCCCGTCGACATACTTGCGGATGAAATGAGCAGCTTGTACCGGAGAAGGCATTTGGAACCATCCGCGATGCGGCAGGGAATAAAAAACGCGGAAAGGGAAGAATCGATCCGAAAATGGCAAAAACGTTGAGAGGGATCTGAAAAGGGATCATAGACGCACAGATTGATCCCACATCTATCTAACTACCACCTGACTCAATTTCTGGCAGGGCATGGCAGTTATCGGCGGTATTTGGATCGTTTCAAGTTGGTCGATTCACCATATTGCCCTAGCTGCTCTAATGCTCCCAAAGATCCTGAGCATGTTGTGTTCCATTGCCCCAGATTTAACGTGGCGAGGCAATGCTTGAAGGGTTGGGTTGGGAACGAACATCAACCCGCAAAACTTAGTGGGAGAGATGCTGAAGTCGGAGTGGAATTGGGCGGTGGTCAACTCGACAATTGCGTACGTGCAGGGCGATCTGAGGCGCTCTCGAAGCAACTTGGGAAGTCGGTAGGCTTCGCTTAAGATCACGATTTGATGCTGTGACGAAGGCGCCTCCACGATGAAATACCTAATGGTAGTCCCGTGGAGGAGAGAAAGGGAAAGAGGGGGTGGTTTTAGTCCCACGCTACTCTTCCATGAGAAACCGTAACCGGCCTTCTTTAGGAGGAGCGCCTATGAAGGTTTCCACCTGCGAAAAAAAGATAGATAGATAGATAGATAGAAAAATTCCTATATAAAGATAGATGGATAGGTAGATGGCTAGCAAATTCATACGTTTTAAAAAACAACTGGTTCAGGTGTAAAAAGTTCAAGAAAGTAAATTAAAGAAAATTTAATTCAAAACTGAATTCAAATAAAACACAAAAATCATAATAACCAAACCACAAACAATTATCAAATAAAATTATAATTCAAAACATTCAAATCATTGTATTTAAAATAAAAGTGTAATAAACTGGGAACAATAAATTTCAGAAAATATCCTGCAAATTTTATTCAGTACAAAACGCAGTAGGCTGGTTGTAGTGGCAGGCACCTTTTCCAAAAGGTTGCCCACTTAGTCCACGATAGGGCCATTGTGATACCACCTGTCGGATGACGAGAACCTTGTATGAAGCTGGCGATCCAGTTAATATTTAAACTGGCTACTTCCGTGAGACTGTCCAAGAAAGGCGAGCTTAAAGTTTGCATGCGTTTCCTGGATAGTACTGCGCATTCCTACTGCTCCAATCAGCAGCTGCTGCAAAAATCGTTGAAAGGGCCACCCAATCTTTCTGCATGTCTGCCAATGAGACAATGCCCCGTTAGCACAAATATGATGCAACTTAATGTTTCACGGCTCGTGTTGGGAAGCTGCTTGGTGCGCTTTGACCTCAGTGCGTACAAAGTTTGCCTGGTTATCTTGCAGGTTTCTTCCAGCAGCCAGGCTCTGTTTGAAGCCTCCATATAATACTGCTTGAAACTTAGCTTGACGGAGGCCATTGGGTGGTCGATTTGCGGTGTTAGTGTATAATCCTGGAGCTCAGTGCCAGCTCTCGCTAGGGCATCAGCTTCTCAATTTCCAGGTATATCACTATGAACCGGCACTCAGCCAAGAATCACTTCACAGTGAATCGACATCGCGTTCAGTTGTGTGCGACATTCCATTACAATTTCGGATGAGTTATACGAGTTGGAAAATGATTGGATAGCAGCTTGACTGTCAGAGAAAATGTTGAGATTTCATATGTAAATTTTCTCATCATTCAACCAGTCCACTGTCTTATGTATTGCGATGCCTCCTGCTTGGGAAACATTGCACTGATCTACTACTACAATGGATCAATGAAGTTAATAAAAAAATTCCTCAATAATTTTAAAATATGTAGTCAAACAAAACATGCACGAAATATAATAAAACCAGAATTTAAACTTTCAGAAGTACCCAATGATACTAATAAAATTATACATTCCTTATTGGCAACAAAAATACTTCACAACTATCGATATGTTTATTTAACACCTTTTCACTAAGGAAACACTAGATCGAAACGCTATCACATTCATTGGCCTTTTGAGAAAAAGAAACGCAATTCTAGGTAAACCTTGCAAACTAATCACCGATAATGAATTCAACATGATAAAGGTGAAAGATTATCTAAGAAAAGGAAACTTTGAAACTCACTTCACCTCACCAAAAGCTCACACAGGTAACACAGATATGAACGGTTGTAATAGGTACTTACTTGAATAAATTAGAATATAAACATTATACGAACCAGAATTGAACATCGAAGAAAAAGTTTTCAAAGCAACAGAATATTATAATAACACAATTCATTCTGTAACTCAATGTAAACCTCTAGAAATACAGTATGGTATTAAAAACAAATCCGACATAGTTGCAGTTTTACTGGATGAAGCACTGCAAAAATGCATAGCTAAGGATAATACGGCCGCAGCGACTGTATATCCAGCATTTTGCGAATGCATTTTATGGAAATCTTCGCAAATCGAACTGGCTTCATTTCAAATTAAATCTCCTCTGGCTTTCAAACACAATTCAAAAATAGACAAAATCAACATGAAGGCCAGAACTCAAGCTTCTATCCATCATAAGTTTTTACGTGGTCATGTATAACCACCCTGTTGAAATGTTTAAATTTTCACGTGGTCAGCATCACACTCGGAAATGGTTAATCGCACACTAAATTCTTATTCAATGCGGCGATGCTTTGATGCCTAATTCGCAAAAGTAAAACAATATATACATTTTTATAAATATATACACACACGCATATATCTATATATATATATATATATATATATATATATATATTCACATTTTATTTTCATTTTTTATTTTTATTTTAATATATTATAATTTTTTGTCTTGTTGAATGTTGTATATGTTTTGTGTTTCAAGCACCAATTTGTCAGCTTTTTTGCTAATAATATATCCTTTTTTGGAACTTCATCTTCATTTTCCAAAGCATTGATATCGTTGCGTACATTTACACGCTGTGTTTCTTCTAACCGAACTACACCAACGCTCAATTAAAAAAAATTCGTTTCAATGCAACATAAACGATTAGGATACAATTTAGAAATGTCAAAACTGAATTTTTATTCACTCATATATAAACATAAACATTAGGGCCACCTGTGAAATACGTATATTTCAAAGCAAGGATATATTTCGAGATTTGCTAAACGGAAATTGTTTATGGCTTCATAATGGCCATAAAATCGACAGCCATATATTTACTGCCACTATATACGTGAATTTACAAACAGATAAATTCATCAATTCACTCAAAAAACCTTTTAAGCTTTGATGATCACTTATCAAATGCAATTCCTCAAAAACAACTAGGCAGGACCGAAACAATATAATTAACGCCGTAAGAAACGGATTCGTATTATATGCACACTTCAAATGGTAGTGTGGTGAGACTGTTACGCCTTACACTTCTTGTTCGTAAGGCTAATTTCTATAAAAGCACTTATATTCCTTTCATAAGATTCAATTAGAATATAATTACTTTCGATCGGATTCGAATTGCACTGAATATATCAAGAATAAATATTTCACGCATTCACCACAACTGTGAGCTAGAAACAAAAGTGACTAACAATTTGACTAGCATAGTCAGTGTTTTGTTTGTTTAATAAAACCAAGCTTGCATATTCTTAATGAATACTTCTTCGCTTCCGGAGTAATGCATGTCGTATGCGATGATATAGTTCATGAATGAATTCCACACTGATGCATGTAAGGCATTCTCCATTTTCCTATTGGTTTGTTTTGCGTAGGTAATCAATCTCCAAAGAAGAGTTGAAATATGTATTGCAGATAATAATATGTATTAGCAGAACCCAGCACTCGAAATTCGAGTGCAATGATGATTTTATTATAACTGACTCTAGAAATTCGATCGAATAATCATCAATCTCAGTTAGAACCCTTATATTCACGCTTTCACAAATTTAAGTTAAATTCAAAAACCTTTATCCAACATTTCCTTAAAAACGTGTATTTAAACTATTGAACCAGATGTACATTTCGTCTGGCACACCCAGACTTCTTCAGTGTATAACTCATTCCCTAAGTTCTGTGTTTCTATTTTAATCCCTAACGTATTACATTTTCATCGCAAAACTTAATCAGCTTAATTGATCCATTCCCTAAGTCATTATTCATTCTAATCCCTACATGTACTCTACTTATCTCTATAGTTTTCCTTATGTCTAACTTATTGACTCTCCTTACCTGTTTTATTACTTTAAGGTTTTCTATTTCTATCTTATGATTAGATTCTAACATATGTTTTGCTACCGATGATCGTACAGTATTAATCTTTCCCCGTCTGGCTAATGCTGCCTCTTTCATGTGTTCCTCGAATCACGTGATCGCAAGCCTCTCGTCTGTCCAATGTAGATATGCTGGCAACTCCCGCACGTAATCTGGTATATGCTACTTTTTTCTCCAGCTTACAGTTTGTCTTTTTGCGTCGATATGCTATTTTTTAGTTGAATACCGCTCTTTGGTACCACTTCCATGTTGTATTTTTTAACATGCGTTTCAAGTCTCTGTGCATTTTGGAAAAAGGTTTTTGAATTTGACTTAAATCATCAATCAATATAATAAAACGGCAAGCTAAATTTGCTTTTCTATTGTGATTAAATAATATTTATGAATTTTAATAACGTTGAAAAATCATTATTCAATTATTGGCGCTTCAAATCGTCTCGAACGTATAACAATACTAAGCGTTTTGCGCATGTCATCATTTAATTTTCACATTCTTGAGATCTACCAAACCGGTTTGTGTAAATAATGTTAGGAAAATCAAACATCGTTTTTAAATCTGGAAAGTTTTCTTCAACTGAAAAAGCTTTTTCGTGGAATGTTAGACGACCTTCAGCAAAACAAACTAAAAAAATATGACCAAATAGTGATGAAATGTGCGTATACATTTACATAATGAACGGCAACGCTAAATACAATACACACGACTGGTCCATAGAGAGAAAGCTATCACACAACACCGAACCAGTGAACGGTCAAAAACAATACACATGAACGGTGTAAAGCTGTAAAGTGAGAATGAAAATATTGCTAAATGTGTCGAAATTTGATGATTTAATTAGCTTCCAAAAAAGAAACTAAAACACTTGGAACAGTCCTAGATACGAACCTGGGATTCCCGCGTGCAAGGGCAAATCACCACCGCATGCACTACACAACCCGTAGAAAATCAAAAGTTCTATTTTGGTAGTGAAGGTTAGTATACCATTCGTATTTATCGCTGTGTGAACGTTCAACGTTGTGTATGTATTAGTAAGAAAATCTATTTTCAATTTTTTTTCTATATTTTCTAAACAGATTTTCACAAAAAATACAATTCTGCACATATACAGGATATTCTCTTTCCATTTATGAATTTTTTTATGAAAATCGGTCCAGAAACAACTGCTGAAATGGTACCACAAAATTTATGTTAGCCGTTTAATTATATAGATGATTTCTTGTTCGCGCTTCTCTGAGGCAGATGCGGCCACTTGACTTTGATTCCCAAACTAAAGCCAACCTCAGTTAGACAGTCATTTCCGAAGCGTAAGCCATTTGTTTACACAAATAAAGGTTTGTCAGTTTCTAGGCTTTTACCAAAAGCAAACGGAATTGAATCATGTTACACTAAAAGAGTAGCATTTGCGGTACAGCAAAGGTGTTAGCTCACTATGTGTTTGAAGATTACGATGCCAGTTCGATTTGTAATGAGTTAAGTTTAAGAAAGCAAGCAATATCGCTACGGAAGTTCTAGTCAACAAGACTTTTGTTTCGTTGACCTCGTTAAGTCACGGGGACGAGGCAACGAATCCTTTTATCGTACAGTACACATCCATCCGGAGTCTCATTTCAAGAGATTCAGTCATATATTTGCCCGATTACTTACCGACAAAAAAATCAACAAAAAAAGCAAATCAAATTATCAAACTTGTGAAGCTAAACCTCTTGCGTTACTTCACATCGCGCGCATACCACGCATATATAGATAATACCGCGTACCAAAGGGTTCAAAAATTCTTCACTTTAATGCAATCAAAGCTACGCAATCAACACAAAAACTAAAGGCAACTGCGCACGAACAACCTGGGTGGCCATGCTTCTCACGGCAAAGAGCGTCAGTGGAGCTCACCAGGCGCAGATGTCGCTGCCTGGACCTGCCTGGACCTACCATGGCCTAGAGATTGCGTATCCGCATGTGTTTTACGCATTAGGCCCACCAATACTTACCTCAGCCGGGGTGACCCTTACATCTTGAAATTCAAGAATGAGGGAGGTCCTTAAAGGAAACTATCCACGATGAGATTCTCATCCATGCTTTTTTTACTTGAAACGATCCATAAATTCATTAAATGAAAAAGGGCATCAAAAATATCGATTTTACAAAGCAAAACGTTATTATCATCTGTGACGGAAACATGTGGAAATAACAATTTATTCTTTATATTCTTATCTGAATTAATTTTTGTTGTCTACTATTCTTACGTAAGGTGTAAAAACGAATCACTTTTTGGGTTTTGTACGTTCTGCATATTTATTTAATGATGCTTAAAATTTCTTCAAGGTTTTAAATCGTTTTGCAAAAATCGAAACAATACAAAAACAAGTATAATTAAAATTCATCTCACACCGTTCAAAATTCATAAATTCATGTGACACTAATACTACTTGACAAACCTCCAGATACTTTTCAAAACAAGAAAAAATGGGTGGAGCTGTTAACAAAATTCGAAATACCCTATTTCATTTATAATTTACTTTTGCATCATTACCAACTTCCCAAATGGATGACCTTTGATCTATTTCCTTAATTGTTATCCAGCCGTTCATTAGCTGCGGATTGTGTATAACATTGAATTTTCTCGTAAGTTGAAAGTACTATAACTACGATCAGCGGAAGATCCTGCTCGTTTGACATCTGAGTACTTAAGCTTATAGTTTACAGGTTTTCTTGCTGGATGTTTTTCAGCTGGTTCCGTTACTCATGTAATGACACGTGATAATTTCGATTTTTAGATTATTTTCACTGCATTTCTGCAAAGGATTGATTTTCTTTGCTTGGAAACTGCCCCGCTCAAGTTTTCAGTCGTTCACTTTCCTCTTGCAACTCAATATATTTACTTCTATTTTTCACAATAACACTCCACGCTTTCTGCTGTCTCTTCCCCCCTCAATATCCCCGACTCGATTTTTCAAACATGTCTTCTGGGTTGCTGGCACGGACCAGACTCCTTCTGTATCACCCAGTGACCCAGCTTCTCGATTCGATAACGGTTCCCATTTCAAAAATTGGTCATGCAGCTGCCAAACCAGTGTCCCTGGTTTGAGCGGTGCTAGCCTGTTTGTCGAGTCGACATAGTTGGGTGCGAGGTTGTCGCTTCTGAGCGAACAAAAAAAAATTAAACAAAAAAACATACATCTTGACAAAAGTATATATATTTTTATATGTATATTTCTGCCATGCCGTACACCATGACAGATTCTAAGCCCAACATTTGCTTATTATTTAAACAAGAAAAGTTGGGCTGACGGAAAATTTAGGTGCATTCAAAAACCTTCATCCTACTTATGTACTAGTGTCTATGTATGTAGTTTGGCAAACGGTTTGATAACCGAATGTCTTAAGAGAGCGCATACAAACTATTATATAATGGAGAAAAATTGTTCTTTTCTGCATCTTGGAAACTAACACTTCATTTATTAGTATTGCTTATTTGGCAAAAACAACAAATATCTGTTTCCATCACTTGATCAAGTGGTGGTTTTCAATTTTAAATTCCAACAAAGGTACAGCCGTATTAAAGGGTTAGGTGGGTTTCAAAATTTAAAAAGAAACAATTTTTTTTCTTATTTAATAATACAATATGTCTTGAATATTCTCCCAAAATTTTTAAAACGATCCGAGAAAGAATTCTAAGAAATAGGGCCTTTGGAAGTTTTGCCCATCAGGCCCAGTGTCATTCTAATGTAAAAATTTAATCGTTTTTTCCTCGAAACTCTATTTTTGTAACCGGTAGTCACAATTTCTCAAAAACTTGTGTGCCGATCTTCTTCAAATTTTGCACACTTCTTCTATATAATACTTACTACTGCTTGAAAAAACGATTTTTATTCTTCTCTATTTTAATTAATTTTCAAAGCCATACAGGGTGCAAATTTTACTAAAAAATGGGACTTTTGGTTCACAACCCCGTCAAAAATGCAAATTTTACTTTATTTTTTTTCCTTCGTTCAAGCATGAGTTCTAATCATCTTCTAACGGAAAGTTTTTGGTTTTTTAATTTCAGATGAATCTGTCATGAGTTATCCTGACTAGGACAAAAGAACTTTTTTTGAAGGGTCACAGGAGATGAGGTAACTGAATTTTCAAAAAATTTCAATAAAACTCTTACAAACTACTTATCAAATGTGTATCTTTTATAATATAAAAGGTTGTCCAACCATCATGAATTTGAAAGGAAAGTAAAATGAAAAGTAAAATGAAAATGTAAAATAAAATTTTAATATAAGAGTAAAATGGACCCGAAAGTCGAACCAGAATTAACGAATGGCGAAAATAAAGGCGACCGCCGTCGAATATTGTTTAAGAACGGTTCTCAGGATTGCTAATTTTATAAGCATCTGGAAAATGCACCTCTTTGAATAATAATCACTCAAATATTACAATAGCAAAGCAAATTTAAGTAATGCTGGGTATTGATGGGAATATAGCAGTGTGCCCATTGTTTTGAAGGAGTATGTCGCATTCCAAGAATTTTTATCTATATACATATCTATTGTTTGATTGACCGTACGATTTCATGTTAAAATTGCTAATCCATAACACGTGTTCAAATGCCTTAAATAACGATAGATTTTGGAAAAGAGCATCATTTCGTTTCACGGTTTTGCTCTTTACACACCTCAAAATCTCTGCCGAGTCTCTGTTGCGAATCTGTTGTGGACAAAGTTTAATCTTTCGTTTCATCAAAAAGCAAATAAATTCATCATTGTTTAAAAAACATTTTGATGTTAAAAATGAGTGCTGTGAAGAAATCAAAATTGTATCATATTAATAATTATTGGGAAGAGGAATTTTTTTCACAATGAATAATAACAAGTGTTTGTGCCTAATATGCACTGTGATAATTTCTCTATCAAAAAGAGTAAATCTAAATCGACATTATAGTACTGTGCATGAACATTACAATCGTGATTATCCTCTAAATTGAAAAATACGGACGGAACACGTACAAAAATTGAAGACTACACTCCACTCGCAACAATCTTTTTTTAAAAATGTTTGCGATAAATCCACATCCGCAACAGTGACCTCTTTACGTGTGGGCGAAACACAAAAAACCCTTTACTGATGGTGAAATTTTTTAAAGAAGCTTTCTTAGCAGCTGATGATTCATTATTTGAGAATTTCAAGAACAAAGACAATTCAGAGTATGCAATTATCAAGAAACTCTGTGACGAGGCGATTTGAGTTGTTAGCAAACGATATGCGTTTACAGCTAAAAAATGAATTCGAGCTTGCACTCACTTTTCACTTCAATTCGACGAATCGCTTGATGTATGTGACACGGCGCAATTGAATATATACTTGCACGTTTGACTTTTCCCGATTGCAGTACGAAGGAAGAACAAGTAAAGATAATTCCAATTGAAGGAACATGCAAAGAGAAATCTATATATAACAGTTTTAAAGACTTCATTACATCAGAAAAATTACCACTCCAAAAACTCGTTTTTATTACGACAAACGGTGCACCATCCATGGTTGGCAGTGAAAATGGTTTAATTGCACTCTGCAGGAAAGATGAAAATTTTCCCAAGTTTTTATCATATCATTGCATTATTCACCAACAAGCAGTATGCGCAAAATTCATAAACTTGGATCAAGTGATGAAAACCGCCATAAAAATCATCAATTCCATCAGAAGAAAACCGTTGCAGAGAAGAAAATTTAGGTTATTAGTAGAGGAATTTGAAAAACATCACTCTGATTTGCTGTTGCATAATGAAATAAGATGGCTTAGTCAAGGACTAATCCTCGCTCGGTTTCGAGAATTATTACCCGAAATAAAACATTTTCTTCTCGAGAGCAATGATGACAGGTCAAGCTATCTACAAAACAAAAAATGGCTTTTACAACTGACGTTTTTAACGGATTTAACATCGAATGATGTTCAAATGAAATTGAAGCTATGGATTGAAGAAAAAGGATATCTCTTATTTCAGCCATTTGAAAGATGAGATTGGTGAAAATGTTGATATGTATGATAATGAGCAGTATGCTGAGAATATCGAAAATTTTCGAAACAGATTTGAACACAATTTGCAGCTTCATATCCTCCACACTGGATATAAATGAAAATTTAATCGAAGATCTTGCTAAAAATATAGCCATTTTATTTTCAATGGATAGCTCTGACGTAGGATTACAATTAATTGAGCTAATAAACGTATATGAGTCGATGAACAACAAATATGTTTCCCACAAAATAGATGCATAGAAAAGCATGCTTAGGAAGTAATGATTTCTGGAAGATTTGGTGGTTTTTGAACAACTAAATAGCTTGAAATACCTTCTAACGCCGGAGCACTCTTCGGCATACTCCTACTTATTATTATACATGTAACGATATTCCGCCTTCAAAGTGTACTTTTAAGAATTATATAAAATACCAATTAAATTGTCTATAAGAATCTTATTAGAAGTCGATCCCAAGGAAATTTACTATATAAAATTAGCTCCCAGAGATCAAAAGGTTGGACACCCTTGTTTTCTATGGTAAACTGTTTGAATAAAATATTTAATGGGATATATAAAAAAAATTAGTAAAAATGAACCCGTTTTGAACCTTTGAAACCCACCTTAAAAAAATGAGCCATGAGTGTGACTCTTGATATCCTCAGGAACAATTTCCCAGTAATATTAAAATTTCTATTCATAGCCATAGTAAAAATATTCCAAGCAATAGTAATAATAATAATAAATATAATGCTTTAAATATAAACAATAACAATGAGAAATTACTCTAACTGCGTATGTGTTTTATATGAATTTTTTCTGTACCTTAAAAACATGTATTTATTGATAAATACGTTCAATTTGTTATAACTTTGTGCCGCAAGTGTCAAGTAAGTGTAGTTTTTTGCATTTTTTATGAAATTAATAAACGGCTGTACTAAATTTCTTGGACATATTACCAAATCTTCTGAATCTTCTGAATGGCGTTAATGAAAAGTTTGGCTCGTGAGATATCATGTGCGACGGAATAACCGTGGATTTGATACACCAAAATAAACAACCAAACCTAACCCTACTAAAATTTAATCAGCTAAGCTCATTGCAAAGACACTTTGATGAACACCTTAACCGAATCAAGTTAACGACTTTGCTTTTTCTGGGGATAATGACCCAAACGTACATGCGTACGTACATACACATATCTACTTACTTCTTTCTATAAATACTCTCAACATAGAGATATATTGAAAATTTTGAATAAACTTTTTATTTTCAGACCAATTATAATAACTTATACATTTATAGGATATCAGTTATAGAAAATTGTATGTACACTTGATGAACCATAATGGAATAAAATCTTTATAAAATTAAACACTTGGTTTTTTTTTCTCTTTGTGGCACGCCTAATCTCAAGCCATTTCAGGTAGTCCAACTTTTCTCTTTCCTTATTTGATGTAGAATATTAAAATTGTTAATACTAAAGTTATGACCTGTATCTAAGATGTGTTGGGCTATCCCAGAATTTGGATTTACCTCTCTGGTTGCTTCGATGTGCTCATTGTATCTTATTTTAAAGCTCCTACCTGTTTGTCCAATATAATATAAATTATGGATAATATAAATATATAATGTAAATGTATAAATGGTTCTAAAACAAACTATCGAGAATCAAAAGAAGCAACGTTAGTGATATCAACATCACCGTGGCTGTTCTCTCTTCCAGTATCATCGTAATATTTTGCAAGGTCAATTCACATTCGACCTAAATAAAATACCTTATTTAAAAAGTACTGCATTCTATCACTGCTATAATCTCATCTTCGTGATTATTAATATGTTATTTTAATCAATAAAATACCCACCTCATTAATTGAGGTTTTACCTTCCACATTTTAACTTCTCTGTTATTGAAGCTCCGTGTCTTAATGGAACTCTATTTGTCCGATTGTGTCACAGTAAGAACTCCTAAAAAATGAGGTATCGACTTGAAATTCATATGCGGTGTTCGCCGAAAAAAGGCAAATAGTGTGTCAAAAAATGAGTTTTGACTTAATGATGGTTTCGGACACTTGAAAGCATGCTCTTTCACATGAACTTTGTCACACTTGCGAAAAAAAATTTTACTCCTTTATTTGATAATCTGTTACGTTCGCCACGCAACGTGGTCGACCCACAACCCATAAGGGCAAAATGGGGGTCTACCCTGTTCTTGAAGACCCCAAACCACCGTGCGGGTAAACGCCGTCTTTCGGGAAATGGAATACGCGGATCGCCACTTCACCCAAACAAGCTATCAACGAGTTATATTGTTACTAATGAACTAGATTGTTATTAATGAATTATATTGTAGGAAGTAGAGGTTTGAATTTTATAAATATAGGGAAGATACAAGTGAGCTAAGGACACCGGATTGGATAGCTACGTAGGTAATAAGTTTTTATGGAGAGTGATCAACAGCAGAATGCACCACAGTCAACGTCACAGACCTTGCAGATGAGTTGCCAGCAATGATGGCAACAAACAATGCTCACCCAATCGCCACAACAGATCCAAATCCAGGCTCCTCCCGGTCTACGATGCGCCCAATGGAGCCCCCTATGCGCCTGTGATACCCACAACCATTGGTACTTGCAATTCACCATGGTTAACGACCGCCACGTTTATTTCACGATACAAGCAGCAGTCACATCATTCCCCCCCCGCACCGAGGTGCAACGCTCTGGCCAAACACACGAAGCTTCGATCGCCAGCTGATTTGCGCCGCCAAAATCAGTTCCAAAGCTAGGAAGCTTTGATGAGGTCAACAAACTCGTGGACGTTGACTGGCGATGTAGCAACGGGACTGGGGTTTTGGATAAATAGAGCCACGAGACCAGCTGACGGGATTTTTTTCGGTGAGGATCTTGGACGATGCTGTTCTCGTCTTCTACGGTGCGAAGCTCCAGGAGTGCGTTTTGGGTTTAGATCTTGTCACAATCCCTACTACGCGTCCAAACCCGAGGATCCGGGATCAAGTGCCCCACCATTTTGGACGCTCCTCGACCCCGGATGCTTCGTGTGCGCACGCGTCGCCGGGACTGTTTCAAAGTGTCGGTCCCGATTTTACATTTTTTTGCTCCGCGACTAGCTCACCCAGTCGTGGGTTTTTCGAAAAAGAGAAGAACCACGACCCACATTCGCACACGCGTCACCAATGCAAAAAAAACAAGCCGCGAGGTGTGACCCTTGAGGTCCACACGGTCAACTTCCCAGTAATATCTACATAAACATCAACAACATTAAACACAATAATAATTTTGAAAATACTACTACTTTAAGTAATAACAATGAAAGGTATTCATAGCATCAACAGGAATGAGTTAATATGAATCATATCGTCTACGGGAGGGTCCATTGATTACGTAAGGTTTTTGGTCGATGAGGTCAGATTGAATATTCACGCGGATCAATCGGTGGGGGCCTTTTTGATCTTGAAAAATTTTGTATATGCAGTCAAAAATAGGTTCAATTGCATGTAAAAAGTTAAATGTATTACAAATGATGACGGTTATTGAAATCTTACGATTACTAAAGAATGAATCTACTAAAACCTGCATTGTTTTATTCGATGAAAGCTATTCAAAGCATATGATCTTGCAAAGTATTGACTACAAAACATTTTACCATTCAAAGCGTTGATACCGCAAATGGCAATTTGATTGAAATTTTGTTGGTTTTCAAAATTTAAGTAGTTTCTTTAATTAAAAGACTTTAAAAATCTGCTCAAATTATGCAAATATTTGAAAACTTTGATTGAATTTACAACAATTTTTTTAGAATAAAAGATATAAAGTAATATCATTCGTATGAACCCTCTTGAAATGGTAACTTTGAATGATTTTTTATTTTTAATTTAGTTTTTTTTCATAATCATTGAAGAAAATTTTGCTGGTTTCTCTTCAAAAACTGATAAGAATGTATAAATTTTAAAAACTGGTATCAGGGTGCTGTGCAAATCAGGTTAAAAATATATTTTTGATGAAAAAAACACATAATTTTTCGCATGTTCTTCTATTAAATTAAAAAAAACGGCTGAAGCGAATTTTTATAATGTTAAAAACTTCACAAAGATGTTAATACACGTCAACTGACACCATAATGATGCGAATATTATATCTGGTTCGTGAGATATAGTGAATGATAAAAATGACCTTGAAAATCATGATGACTTTTAATGATTTTTTATGTTTAATGTAATTTTTTACGTAATCGTGAGAAAAAGTTTTGATGATGTTTCTACAAACATTGTTTGAAGTATATAAATTTTATAAACATTGATTACTATATTTCGCACATCAGGTTAAAAATTTATTGTTTATGAAAAAAAACCTAATTTTTTTTTCATAAATTAAAAAACGGCACCAACGATTTTTTAAAAATTCTACAGTATCGTAGAAATGTTAATACGCGTAGATTGACACCAAAACGATGCAAATCGTATGTTTGGTTCGCGAGATATAACGCATGACAGAAATGACTTTAAAGATCATGATGACTGTTAATGATTTTTAACTTCCCAGTATATGGGAAGTTCTTGTAATCGCCTCGAAAATCGAAATTGAAATTTTCAACATTTCTTTACGTTTTAAGGTCTATAGAGTATATCCAAAGTGTTTTTAGGAAGAAGTATGTATGTGTGTGTGTGTGTACGTACGTACGTGCGTTCGTGGACACTTTTTTCTACGAGCATTACTCACGTAAATAGCGTCGTATCGACTTTGTTGAGGTGACAATCGAAGCGTCTTTTCAGTCTTAAGAGCTGATTAGTTTTTGGGATACTTCCGTCGGGGCGGTTTGTTGTTTTGACCCTTTGAAGGTTATTTCTGTCATGCGTTATATCTCCGGAACCAATCATACGATTTACATAGTTAAGTTGTTAATCGACGCGTATTAAAATTTTTGTGATGCTGTCAAATTTTGAAAAAAATCGTTGGAACCGTTTTTTAATTTATTAAAAAAAAGTGCTAAAAATTAGGTTTTTTCCCATAAACAATAAGTTCTTGTCCTGATTGGCAGCACCCAGTAACTAATGTATATAAAATCTATGTAGTACAAATAGTGTTTGTAAGAAAACCAGCAAAAAATTTTTTCATGATTACGTAAAAAATGAAATTAAAAATAAAAAATCATTAAAAGTCATCATGATTTTCAAGGTCCTTTTTATCATTCTCTATATCTCACGAACCATATATGATATTTGCATCATTGAGGTGTCATTCGACGTGTGTTAGCTTTTTTGTTATGTTTTTAACTTTATAAAAAAACCCTTTCTGCTGCTTTTTCCATTTAACTTCTATTAAATGGAAAAAACGGCAGATGGGAAAAATTAGAGTTTTTTTCATAAAAAATAAATTTTTTACCTGCTTTCACAGCTCAGTAATAAATGTTTATATAATTTATACATTCCTAATAGTTTTCGAAGAGAAATTGGCCAATTTTTTTTCATGATCCAAAAAAAAACCTAAAAAACGGCTCGTGAAAAAAAAACAAATTCAATGATTATGCCGAAGTCATGGCAATTTTGAACAAAATTATTCAAAATGGACACCTCGCGAGAAAACCTCTTCAGTGGGCGTAATAACAAGAATGCATTCATTTTGCTAGCGCTCTTTTGTTCTTCAAGCATCGATATAAAAATAACAAATAACGTAAAAAAGGCTTTATAGCCCGCCCCCTCCGATTTATCCGCGTGAATAGTCAATCAAACCAATCCACCCCCCACCCAACAAAAGCCTTACGTAATCAATGAACGCTACAGTAGATGATATGATTGATAATAGCTCATTTCAATTACGGTTATGAGTACCTCTCATTATTATTATTTAAAGTAGTAGTATTTTCATAATTTCTTTTGTGTTTAATATTTTTAATATTCATGTAGATATTACTGGGAAGTTGACCGTGTGGACCTCAAGGGTCGCACCTCGCGGCTTGTTTATTTTTTATCTGATTTTTTTTTGTAATCATGAGAAAGAAATTTTGATGACATTTTTAAAAACACTGTTTGGAGTATATAAATTATATAAACATTGAATACTTGGACTTGAAAATAAGGTTAAAAATTATTTTTTTTTTGAAAAAAACTCCCAATTTTTTGCACTTTTTTTAAAAATTGAATAAGGCTTGAA
This sequence comes from Oxycera nigricornis, assembly GCA_963942545.1. NCBI lineage: Eukaryota > Metazoa > Arthropoda > Insecta > Diptera > Stratiomyidae > Oxycera > Oxycera nigricornis. Next base: position 11,746,745 of record OZ012664.1, read on the forward strand.
GAATTTTTTAGAAACTTGATAGAATTACATAAATGTCAATACACGTCGATTGACACCTTGTTGAAGGAAACCGTACGTTGGGTTCGCGAGATATAACGCATGACAAAAATGACCTTCAAACGGGTAAAACAACAAACCCCCCCGTCCGAAGTTGCCCAAAAACTAATCAGCTCTTAAAATTGCAAAGACGCTTCGATTGACACCTCAACAAAGTCGATGCAACTTTGTTTACGTGAGTTATGCTCGTAGAAAAAAGTGTCCACGAACGTACAGACGTGCGCGCGTACGTACAGACACACACATACATCTCCCTTTCTAAAAACACTTTATATATACTCTATAGACCTCAAAACGTAAAGAAATGTTGAGAATTTCAATTTCGATTTTCGAGGCGATTACAGAAACTTCCCATATACTGGGAAGTTAACAATCACATCACTTGATTTTATTTACTTATTCCATTATTATTAATTAACTATTTTTTTTATAATTAACATATGTCAGTCATCTCGTGGAATTCAGACTAGGTAGTGAATATCGGATCGTTTAACTAATCCGTGACGACTAGACAACTATAAACTTAAATGAGCAATTATCATTAGAGAATTATTGATATTGATTACTTCAATTGTAATACAGCCGCACCATTGATGTTGTTATTGATGTTTCGCCGTCAAAGCAACTTGGTTAGATATTTACGTTTCCATTTAAATACTTGCGAGCATCATTTGCGCCTCGGGCGCCGTCTCAATGGTCGCTTTCCAGGTGTTCGTGGTGTTCAAACTCACTAAGCCCATTTCGAAGAAGCACTCCTCCGTGATTCGATCATTGAACAGCACCTTCTAGTGCAGCCGAAAAGTTATCCCTCGTTTCGATGATGCTGAATGTGATTTTGTGCGATACCGCATGCAAATACGTTCGGCCGGTTCGACCGTCTCTTCGCAACTCTCCCACACTCACGCACCATTTTCGGCACGTCGAACATCGAAATGCTACTTTTCGCGTAGCGTGGCATGATCGATCACTCTTATTCGCGAAAGCTTGAACACGATCCGAGGGTTGGAGCAAGACGACGCGTTTGAACAGCTTTACACTTTTAGATAATCATTGCCAGGTAGGTATTTCTCGGATTTAGTTATTTCGGGCAGAAAGGGCGCGAAGATAATTTGAATCTAGTTTATGATATGTACGTAACAATCTCGTGTTCTTTAATTTGTGATCCTGGAGTAATAATAGCGCGGTGTAAACATTTAGACAAAGGGAACTATGCAAAAATTGATCCATAAGAAAATTTACGATATTTTCCGAGAGTTTGAGTGAACTCAAAAGATACTTTTGAAGTCAGCAAATTGGAAGAATACCCATAGCCAGAAGTTTCACCCATATCGTGTAAGTGAAAGGGAGTTTGCTGTAAATAGTGGGTACGCGTGTCTTCAACAGCCTGACGAGCGACTCGGACTCGGTCGATAGGAGGAGTGGAGCCCGGCGGAAATATGTTTGAGAAGGAAAAAACAAATTGTGAGTAGGATTAAGAATACGTAGTTAGGATTTAGATAGGTTTTTAGGAAAAAAATAAAATAATTCAATTAATTCAGTGAATATAAAATTGTCGTTATTGTGTGAAAAGGCGACGCGGACGTCGCGTTCCCAGCTAGTATGTCCCTGGTTTCGAGCTCCCTATTTGGTCGGTGGTTTTGGGTTCCCGCGGATCCTATTCCCGTTTCCGGATTCGCGGACAGGGCAGTCCCGGCGCAGAAAAAAACATATTCCCAAACCCCTCTTCGTGGGGTTAACCCGGGTGGGATTGCCCAAACCGTGGCCATGGTCGGCTGCGGTGCAGTGGAAATCGTTGCGCAAAATATAGCCGTAACAAATCGTATGTTCTGAACTATTCGCCGAAAAAAGGTACATAGTGAGTCATTTCAACAATACACTACAGTTTACAACAGGAAACATTTGTTTCATTAGTTTCACCTATTTTAATTCGAAAAGCAGCTTCAGAGTGTCTGAATTCAAAATCATGATGAAATTTTTTTTAAAAATTTAGTAAAAAAATTTCAACGAAGATGTTTCAAAAAGTAGTGTATTCTTCAAAAAAAATTTATTAAGTTTTCCTTCATGGCAAAAACCCTCAAAAAGTAATGATCAAAAAATGATAAGCTTTTCTTAAGAATAACAAAATTTCAAAAAATTTAATAGATTGTTTAAACACAATGAGTTTCCCTCGAGACTAAACAAAATTATCTTAAACCAAACTAAAGTCACAAATCACAATTTTTTAATTTTTTGCTGTTTTACGTTGGTTTTTGTCCGAGTTCGAGTTTGCATTTCCCTTTCGCTTTGGCGGTACTACGGATGTGGTTGCTGACTCTTTTGCTTTTCTCTTTTTTGCCTGTTTCGGTCTTGGCGCAACGATATCTATTTTATTAAGGTCTGTACGAAGGGAACGAATATTGTCAAAGAGGTACCATTGCTGCTGTAATGATAGTCCCACAAGTAAATTATTGAGTCGCAAATTCTTCGGATTGTTTTTTTGTGAACGCAGATGAAAATCCTGAATTAACGAATTTTCTTCCTGAAAGTTTGTCATCCTTACACTCAAAGTGGTGATATTTTGTAATACCTGTGACTAGTGATGAGCAAAACAAGACCAAGACCAAGACTGTGGTAATCTTGGTATTGGTATTGTTCTTGCGCACTCGGTCTTGGTATTGGTCTTGCATCGATAGACCTAGTCTTGGTATCGGTCTTGGTCTTGCCTACCAAATCTTGGTCTTGTTTGCAAGACTCTTGCAGTCTTGCGTTTTCACATACAAATATTTTAAATGATTTATTTACTCTTATATAATAGATCTTAAAGAAAAAGCTAGTAAATGACTTGTAGCCACTTCTAAACGGTGTACGTTCAAGTAAGTAGCCAGCAATGAAAAATAAATAATAAAAGAGAAAAATGCTAAGTATTTTAGACGGACCTAGGTAACGAAGTAATTTTCTTGTTTCCTTGAATGTGTCGAAACTGCTCACTTATTATGCCTGGAAACATCCTAGAGTTGACGACGAGATCCTGGCACTTTTAGATTGGAAGCTGTGTACGCTGGCCATTACGGCTTTATGATAAAAACTTATACTGTCATAATTAAGAAAGACTTCCAAATCGGCTGACTAACTCACCAACGCAGAACCGTAGCTACTGAAGCCAGAAACACGACACACAACGCACAGAAAGTTTGCATCGGCAAAATTTTTTCTTCAGTTGGTTTATTTGAATTTTTTTATCAATACTTTACAATAAAAATGAATACTTCACTATGCAGTGGGAAATGGTATCAATACTGATTCAATTTCATGTACCAAACTAATTTCATGTAAGCATCAAGTTCATATACCAAATTTCATGTTTCTGATTTAAAAAATGACAACATTTTCATACGTTTGTTTAGTTACACATGATAAATATGTATATCACGAGTAAGGTTTACAGGACAATTTGCCACACCCGTAGCTTCAAACGGAATAGCAGAAACTCTTCTCAATGGTACAAATGCCATACATTCTACATTTAAATTCATTGAACGCTTCTCTTCAATAGGATTTTGTTGAAATTTAAAAAAAATTCTAAACACAGTTTCACGTGTTAACTATAAAAATACTTAAAATTTATTATGGTTAAGTCTCGCATAGTCTTGGTTTTGGTCTTGGTCTTGCAAGGCGAGTCTTGGTCTTGGTCTTGCAGGGCAAATCTTGGGGTTGGTCTTGATAGGGTAGGTAGAGTCTTGGTCTTGGTCTTGGTCTTGTTTTTATGCAAGACCAAGACCAAGACTGCAAGACCAAGACCGATTCTGCTCATCACTACCTGTGACAAAAATTGAACTTAATTAGTAATCAACTTTATTTTAAAAATCTGATTTGTGAAAATTACCTTTCAAGTTCTACGATACTGATGAGAGAATTACTCAGTTGTGTATCATTCAAATTCTCCTCAAACTCAGCATACTCCGTTTCACAATTTTCTGATGTAATATTGTAACCAGCACTTGCAGATTACATACCGCATAGTATATCTCAATCTCATTCTTTTCAATATCGCCACTCCCGTTCATTTTAATAAAACAAAATTTATGAAAATTAATAATTCACGATGAAATTCTCACGAAAACTACGAACCTGAAAGAAAAAATCACAGACTCGATAGCTGAAGCTACCGCCACACTACAACGAGAATAATCATCGCAAATTGAAGGAATGACATCACAGATACCCAGACCAATGATATCAAGACCTTACACCCCACTGAAGGTGTCTACATAGTACTAATGCACTGCCAAACTTTAAACGGGTTTTTCTCGAAAACTTATTTTCGAAAACTATGTACCTTTTCGGCGAACACCACATATGTGTTTAATATGCAAACCCTTAGCTGGCAGTCGTACAAAAATAGGGCGCAAACGGGCGTGTGAGGCCTTGGATTTTATTTCATTTTTACATATGTGTTTAGAATATCATTGCAAAAATATTGCCTAGCAGAACACAAATATTGCTTTCGAAGAACAAAGAAATATTTTGGAGGATCTTTAAAATCATTTTTCATGATCAAATTTTGTTAGAAGTCTTCCACGAAAACCTGTTCACGTGAGAATCTCCAAGCTATGAAATTCTACTCATTCAAAAAATACTTTAAAATAGTATAATACGTCAAAAAGTTGGAAGTATGCCGGCGTTTGATTAAAAAAAAACTTTTCTTGAAGAAATAGAACAAAGCGCTGTAAAAATTCTGAAAAATTTATTTTTATTTTGTCATATCTGTTAACTTTTCAAATACGTCCATACTTCCATTTTTTTAATAGCCTCATCATACCAATACGCATACAGATTTTTGAATCCACTATTGCAAATGCGTGAACCTCTTGGCCACGTTTTGGAATCAACGTCCACCGAGCTTATTTTTTAAGGAGAACAGTAAAAATCACTTGAAGGAGTATCTGGGAGTATGAACAGTTCTTTAATTCTTCCCATAAAATTTTTTGTAGCAGTTTGTGCCACTGAAAGTGGGCTTGCATCATCTTCTAGCACTTTGTTTTTTCGTGGCAGCCTTATACGTGGCAGCCAGTACGTTATAATTGATTGATCTATATTATGCGAAGCTTGGTAATGCCCTTAAGAATAGTAATTTTTAGCTTGTATGGAAGCGACGACAGCCTTTTGTTCTAATTTAGCACGCTCAAGGTGCGACACCTTAGGTCCATACGAACAACTTCCCAGTTATGTCTTTACTTAAACAATATGTATACATAACAATAACAATAAAATCAATACTATATAAATTAAAAACAAGCCGCGAGGTGCGACCCTTGAGGTCCACACGGTCAACTTCCCAGTAATATCTACATAAACATCAACAACATTAAACACAATAATAATTTTGAAAATAATATTACTTTAAGTAATAACAATAAAAGGTATTCATATCAGCAACAGGAATGAGTTAATATGAATTATATCGTCTACGGGAGGGTCCATTGATTACGTAAGGTTTTTGGTCGATGAGGACAGATTGAATATTCACGCGGATCAATCGGTGGGGAACTTTTTGATCTTGAAAAATTTTGTATATGCAGTCAAAAATAGGTTCAATTGCATGTAAAAATTTAAATGTATTACAAATGATGACGGTTATTGAAATCTTACGATTACTAATGAATGAATCTACTAAAAACTGCATTGTTTTATTCGATGAAAGCTATTCAAAGCATATGATCTTGCAAAGTATTGACTACAAAACATTTTACCATTCAAAGCGTTGATACCGCAAATGGCAATTTGATTGAAATTTTGTTGGTTTTCAAAATTTAAGTAGTTTTTGTAATTAAAAGACTTTAAAAATCTGCTCAAATTATGCAAATATTTGAAAACTTTGATTGTATTTACAACAATTTTTTTAGAATAAAAGATATAAAGTAATATCATTCGTATGAACCCTCTTGAAATGGTAACTTTGAATGATTTTTTATTTTTAATTTAGTTTCTTTTTCATAATCATTGAAGAAAATTTTGCTGGTTTCTCTTCAAAAACTGATAAGAACGTACAAATTTTAAAAACTGATATCACTGTGCTGTGCAAATCAGGTTAAAAAATATTTTTTATGAAAAAAACATAATTTTCACATGTTCTATTAAATTGAAAAAAAACGGCTGAAACGAATTTTTAAAATGTTAAAAACTTCACAAAGATGTTAATACACGTCAACTGACACTATAATGATGCGAATATTATATCTGGTTCGTGAGATATAGTGAATGATAAAAATGACCTTGAAAATCATGATGACCTTTAATGATTTTTTATGTTTAATTTAATTTTTTACGTAATCATGAGAAAAAGTTTTGATGATGTTTCTACAAACATTGTTTGAAGTATATAAATTTTATAAACATTGATTACTATATTTCGCAAATCACATTAAAAATGTATTGTTTATGAAAACAAACCTAATTTTTTGCACTTTTTTTTCATAAATCAAAAAAAGGCACCAACGATTTTTTAAAAATTCTACAGTATCGTAGAAATGTTACTACTGTTGAGTTGTACGTTATGTAGTGGTCCAATCAAGAATGTGGAAGAGAAACATAGCAGAGTTATTAAAAGGACGCCCTAACTAAAATTAGCTAAGAGGAACCATCACCACCTAAACCGAGCAAGTTAATGCTTGCTCGAATTAATGGCATCGGAAGGACATTCCTACCTGTGCCGCAATTTCTAATTTGACAGTAAAACTCGTTTATCAATTGAACAAGGTGCCAGTAGTCCCAGCACTCTCGTCTTTAATCTTCGAGAAAAGACTGTACAAATTTCTTACAAGCTACCGCTTAAATACTATTTTTACAATGCTTAAAACTAGGTCACACATAGACCATCCCTTAGTCATCATAAAATATCAATCAATCATTTTTTCATGACCTCATACTAATCGAATTACATATGTTCACAACAATGATTTGCATTCCCCATATGTAATTCGACCTGAGGCACGGGTCATTTGTGCGGACTCAAATACTACGTACCGTGTATCGTTCTAAATGAGTTTGGAACAGCGATGCAATTTGATCGCTTGTTTATGTTTTTATGATTCATTGTAACTGCAATGAGCGCATGCCCATGTGGATTGCAATGAGCGCATGCAATTGTTGATTCATTGTAGTGTATCATTACACCCCTACGGTTTTTTGTGCTGAGCCTTTTCTTTATATTGGTTAGAAATAATGAAAAGGCGAAGCTAAATGGTAGGAAAACGTGTGCCCGTACATACTTAATACATATTTTGTAACTGTTCTACTTGCTGAGTTGTAATTTAACTACATTATTGTCGAATAAATTTCTTAAATAAATCATGCTATAATAAAAATACATTAATAACATTTCCAAGGTTTAAGCAAATTATTATGGAATTCTTTCATTGTTCCATTTATATTTATGGTAGAGTTCACTCCGTTTTGACTTACAATAACATATGGACCTTGGTAGGGTTTTTGATATTTTTTCCTATCAGTTACCTTAATTAATACTTTATCTCCTACTTTACAGTTTAATGTATTCACATTTGAGTGTGTTAATGCTCTTTTATTTTTTACTATTTCTATGATATCTTTAGCTTTCTCTAATGTTCTTTTCATTCTTGCTTTAAATTCATTCGCAAAATTGTCTAAGTTATATACAGTGTTCGTGTTGTTAATCTTGTCACTCGGTAAATATGGTAATTTCCCAAATACTAATTCATATGGTGAATATCCTGTATCGATATTCGGTGAGGTATTATACGCGAATGTATAATATGGGAGCCAAACATCCCATTCCGATTCTTCCGCGAAAGATAACATGAATTCATTGAGAACGCGATGGTTTCTTTCTACCATGCCTAGTGTTTCGTGGTGATAAGGAGTGGAAAATATTTGTTTTATTTCTAATAAGTTACAAATCTCCTTTATTAGTTCATTAGTGAATTCAGTTCCTCTGTCAGATTTTAGAATTTTAAACTGGCCATATTTAAGTACAAAATCTTTTACTAAAGCTGAAGCGACTGTTTTCGCGTCTTTAGTTTCAATCGGTGTGGCTACGACAAACTTAGAAAGTTCACATTGCATAGTTAGTATATATCTAAAGTGATTTGATATTCTTAATGGTCCAACCGTATCAATTTGTAAAATTTCGAAAGTAGTTGATGGTGTATTTGTTTTTACAGCTTTTTCTTTTGTATGCCTAACTTGTTTATTTCTTGCACAGGATTTGCAGTTAGTTATAAATTTCTTGACCATGTTACTCATATTTTTCCAACAAAACTTTTGTTTTAATTTCAGGACTGTTTTCCTAACGCCTAGATGTCCTGCAAGGGGTGAATTATGATATTCGTTTATTAATTTTTCTTGGACTGACTTACTCAAGATTCTTTCTGGTGGTTTATATATTAGTATTTTTAATGGAGCGCGATTTTTATTATTTTGCTGCAGCGTATTATATAATTTTATTAATTGTTCTTTGTGTACACATTTAAATATTTCGTCATTTTCTGACAATGCTAGCTCGTTTATTTTCCATATATGCATTGTTTCAATCAGCTTTTCCACAATGAAATCTAGTTTTCTATTGGGATTATCACTGTTGATTTTATGCCTAACAGTTGGTAGCTTTTTTCCATCAGGAACGTATTCTCTGGGAAATTTATCGCTATCACAACATACAATTATTTCTTTTGGCGTACGTACGACTTTTATATTTAAACTTTCTTTTTCATTTATACCTCTTTTAGTTTCTATACCTCGTTTATTATCCATACCCATGGGTTTTATGTTACGCGCTATTTCGAATTTTAATTTGTTAACGTTTCTGATATCAGATATTGATGTACAATCCCAAATGTGAAGTTGATCAGGCTTCTTTGAATGATTGCAATCATTTTGGTTATTATTATTTTTACTATTATTTTTAGTGTCAGTTTTATTGTTCTTGTTGTTCATGCCCCTTGTAATAGCTAAAGTTCTTTTTGCGGTATTGTCTATCTCAGCTGGAATCATTTTCTTTAATATAGGACATTATTTATTTTGAAAACGTCACCCTTCTCTAACTCTAAACTCAAATCTATTGCTTCTGCCAAATTTTTTGGTCTAGCTGCGAATACTGTGCTTTTAAGTTGATAGTTCAGACCATTTTTGAAAATAGTTAAAGCATATGTGTCGTTTAGTTTGACTATAGTGTCTTTCTCAGCTTGCGTTGCCGTTGCACCTAAATCAGATATTTGTAGTTGATTTAAATCGTTTATAATATTAATCACTCTGTCCTTATATGAGTTAATATTTGAATTTTTCTGTGACAAATTACCTAGTATCGTGTGTAATTGAGGTACTGTATTCGTATTTCTGTAAGTTTTAGACAATTTTGCTTTCAAATCATCATATGTAGATGGTATCCCAATATTACTAATTATTGTTTTTACATTTGTAGCTAACTTTATGTGGTATACAAAATCTATTAATTGTGTTTTGGCCGCATTAGTTAATGAATTATTTATTATTTCTATAATTTTTAGAAAATATTCTAACTCTTTATAATTCCCATTAAAAGTTGGAATTGTTTTGATGGCTATTTCTAAATTAAATTCTGCCATTTTTGGTTCTGATCTTGATTCTACTGTTGCCAATTGACTATGTATTATTTTTTCGACCTCAGTTGAGACTCTAATAAATTTAGCAATGTCAAAATCGCTTGAAGTGTATTTTTCCAAATGCTTATTGATTTCGATGCGTATTTCTTTTACTCGTCCAAGTTTTAATAATAAGTTATTCTTAGTGTATGGCTTATCTTTTGCTTTTTTCTTTAAATTTTGAAAAATGTTCTCAACTTCATCTAATAAATTTTGTATCCTCATTTACAAAAAATAATTTTTACAATATTTATAATTTTAGACATTTATAGTTCTATTTATGCGTTTCCTTACATAAGTTTTATTATGTTTTCGATATAAATAAAATATAGCAATTATAATACAAAAAAATGTGGAAGTTGCTATTGTTTGTGAATATTCTTCAACAAAAGTCTGTTGTACATTAGATGAACAATTTCCCATTTTGATTTTATTTTAAAATATTTATTCCGCTAACTCTTTTAATTTTTTATACAAATTTTTCTGATCTTTTCCATCAGAAATTGAAATCAGACGGTGTAGCTCCTTCC